>PVLD010017025.1:0-43175 GCA_004027595.1 Dinomys branickii
TCCTCCTGCTCTTCCTCCTCCTCCTCTCCCTCCTCCTCCTCTTCTTCTCCCTTCCATTCTCCTTTTCTTCAATACTGGGGATTGAACCCAGGGGGCGCTGAGCTACATCCCCAGCCCTTTGTAGTTTGTTTGTTTTTTTAATTTTAAGACAATTTCAGTAAGTTTCGCAGTTTGGCCTTGAACTTGCAGTCTTCCTCCCTCAGCCTCCCAGAGTGCTGGGATTACAGGTGTGTGCCACCATGCCCAACCGCTGCTTCTTGTTAACATGAATAGTGTATGGATCTGCCTGCATGTGTGTATCTGTGTCTATAGGTGCATGTGAGAGTATGTCTTACACACATGTTCTTCATGTACATGCATGTATACACATGTGTGTGTGTGCATATGTGCGTCTGCATGCGTGCGTGTTGTGTGTGTGGTTGTGCACATGCTGTGCTTGTGGGGATGGCAGTAGTGAGTGAGGTCTCCTGCAGAGGCAGCACTGCCAGTTCATGACCGCAGTGCCACTTTGAACTCCTTTCTACTGCCCAGCTGTAGCCCCCGCCCCCACCTGCAGGGACCAACATGCCTCTCTCTAACCTGATTCTGCCTTCTCTCCCCAGGCCTGGCCTCCAAGGAGATCCGTGAGTATCCACCCAGCCCCTCATCTGTTCTAGGGCCACATCTCAGGGTCTCTGTGCCCAGTGCTGTGGGTCCCGGGGAAATCTGGGTGCCCAGGCTCTGTCCAGCCCACTCAACGGCCAGAGGTGCCCTCCGAAGCCCCCAGCCCTGTGGCAGGGGCAGTCACCTAGCCATTCACACCAGGGGTCAGGGCTCTGAGTTTTCCTTCATTGGTCCACACCACAGGGCACCCCTGCCTACCCCTCTGCACTGTACCTGGCTGGGAGCACCTGGCTATCACTGCTGAGAGGACCCCAGGCTCAGCTCAGCTGCTAGGAAGTGTCAGGCAGCCCAGGGACCTGAGACAAAAAGGAGGTGCACTGACTGTAGGGGGTGGAAGTGCCAGGTGTGCCTCTGGAGGAGGGTGAGTGTCTGGGTTCCAGGGGCAGAGGCTGGGGTCTGCAGGCCTCGGGAGCCCTTCAGCTGGGCCTTGGGAAGGAGGGTCTGCCCTAGGTGCAGGGACACTGGGGCTCCAGTGTCACGCTTGGTGGAGTCAGGCACATGCACAGTAGGGATGGAGCCCTGGTGGGGCAGGAGCGCTGAGCCCCTGCAGCCTTGGAAGCGGGCTTCCTCCGTCCCAGGGCCAGGAAGGGGGGAGGGGGGAGGAACGGATGTGATGGGGATGTGCAGTGCACATGTGACAATGCTTACTCCAGGCCACACGCAGTGTTCACGCTTCACGGGCCTCTCTGGTCATCCCCCATGCACCCCCACATAGGTGCCATAGTTGTCCCCTCTCTGTAGTGAGGACACTGAGGTCCACTGAGTTGAGACCACCTGGTCCAGGATCCCCACCCCATCTAACCCAGCGGCAAGCTCCTTTGCACAGGGCCACATTGCCAGCCCCTTTTCTCCCCACCCTACCACTGGGGTGACTCTGAGAAGGGCTGCAGCTCCAGGGTTAAGTGCTTCCCAACTAAGGATGGCATGGGACTGTACAGAGCAAAGGCAACCCCATCTTCTGGAGCTTCTGCAGTTGCGTTCTGGAGCAGACACAGAGGGTCACAACATCTTGAACACACACCATTGCTGGACAATGGCAAGTTCAAGCATACATGCCACCTCCTACCCTGCCTGTCCCTGTGGCAGACATCACCAATCAATCTTAGCACTCTTTCCTTCCTGGCCCACAAGCAGCCTTTTCAGTTTTATCAGTAGGCCCCTAGCCATAGGTTCAAGTTGACATTTAAGAAGAAACGTAATTACCACCTGATCTAACCAACTCCCTGATTTCACACTTGGCAAAAAAAAAGAAAAAAAGCAGGAGAGATATGTGCCAGCATATTGGTGAGGAGCACCCGAAGGCTCCTGACCACCCCTACTCTATGTTCTGATAGCGTGCCAGCTCCAGCCCGGGGGAACTCGGGTCACCAGAGGGCTTGGGACTAGGCTTTGCAGCAACCACGTGAGAAGCCTCTCAGCCAGAATCCAGACAGTAAATCATGGCTCCCCATGGCTGAGACCCCCAAGGCAGTGTCTCCCTCCTCCAGCAGCCTGCCTGGAAGGCTGGGTGGTCAGGAAATCAATTCTGGAAAAGCCTCCTTAAGCTGAGCTGTTGGTGTCAGGTTTATAGACTTGCTGCAGTGGATTAGGCTCTGGGCAAACAGTAGCCATGGTCCCCAGGGCCTGGAACCCTCCCCTCCCTGCCCAGGTGAGGATGTCCAGGCTCAAGAATAAAGTGGCCTCTTGGGGAGCTGGCAGGTGGCTGGAGGCAGGGACCCAAGGCCCAGAGCGGGGGAGGAGTTGCGTCCTGGCTGAGGCCCCTCCCCAGCACAGCACCTCAGCTGACACTCTGGGCAGCATGGGCAGGCCCCTCCTCCAGGGCCCCTTTCCAAGGCAACTGTGTTACTCCCCAGGGGTCCCCAAGTCCAAGTGTGGTCTCAGCAAGCCCTGCCCGGCCAACTTCTTCGCCTTTAAAATCTGCAGTGGGGCCGCCAACGTCGTGGGCCCCTCCATGTGCTTTGAGAACCAAGTGTAAGTAGCCGCGGGCGTCTGTGCCTCCTTCTTACACTTCATTCATTCATTCATTCATTCATTCACTCACTCAGTGGCAAACCCATAATCAGCACCTGTCCTAGGCTTCCCCTAACTCCGGGCCCTTAAATCACAAATCACAACAAACCCGAACAGGCTTAGGGCTGCCCCGCCTTGCTAAGCCCTTCTCCTCTAAGCTCCCCTTCTTCCCGCTGGCACCCCAGGCTGTGGGCTGTGACTGTCCCTCTTGTACAGAAGAGGAAAGTGAGGTTCAGACAGGGTCACCTGCCCAGCCAAAGCTCAAGTCAGGATTCGAACTCAGGTCTTCCTAAAAGCCATGCTCCCTCCAGAAGGAGCTCCCTAAGGGGAGGATTTAGGATCGATACCCAGACATCAAAGTGAGAGGCAGCAGGCACCAGGGCTTCCACCTAGTACATGAGAGATGAGATACCCCTTATTCAACCTGGATAGTAAGGCGCCAGGACATGCTTACCCTGCAAAGCCGGCAAACTGGTGTTTAAGTCAGGATCCTGAACCTGATATAATCTGCGTGGACAAAGCAAGGAGCTTACTAGTTCCCACACCTAAAAGTGTAGGGGGAGTGGGCTTCAGGACCAGCTGGATCCAGGGGTTCCATGTGTACCACCCAGGCTCCGTCCTATAGCACCCTCAGCCCTACTTCCCTCTGTCTGTCAGCTTCATCCTCTTTTACTAAAAACAGACATCCCCGCCTGAAGGAGGAGGGAGGGTACCCACTGGTTTGGCGTATTAGCCCATCCCTGGGAAAAGAGCGGTCCTCTGAATGACCCAGGAGAGTGCCAGCACTGGGTCTCCTTCACTGCCCTGGATCGGGCAGCTGCACCTGGTCAGTGGCCAGCTGCACGGGAGGCTTGGCTTGCCCAGGCCTGGAAGAGAGTGGTCAGTCACAGTCAGCAGCCGGAGTGAGAGTGGAGAAGGACCAGCAGGAGACAGGCAGGGCTCCCGGCCAGCCGGACGGAACCCAGCCATGCCCTGCGAGGGGACCCGGCCACCCCAGGACCACAGCACCTTCTGGGTCCTTGCAGCTATACAGCCCCAGGCAGGGGCGCTGCCCCTTCCCCCAGCAGACTGTCCTAGCCCAAATGGGCCATGAGCCACTCCCGGGGACCCCTGTGCCACCATACCCAGGAGCACAGGGACGGCCGGGGTCAGCAGACGTGCCCCAAAGCCCTGCCCTGTGCCCTGGACCGCAAAGGCCCCTTCACGGACACAGTGAGGCTGCCCCACACCCAGGATGCACTGCATCTCGCTCCTTCTCTGCCCGCAGCCTCATGAGTCCCGTGAAGAACAATGTGGGCAGAGGCCTGAACATCGCCCTGGTGAACGGTGAGTGGCGCCCGGAGGGGCGGGGACAGCTGAACTCGTGGGCTCAGCTCTTGCTCAGTGGGCAGCGGGCCCAGCCTGGGGCACAGGAGGCCTCCGGTCTGCCCGTGGTGCTGCCCAGCCCAGACCATGGCCTCCGTCCTGGGGATCCCTTCTCCTAGGAAGCAGGACCCTGTCCTCCAGGCCACCCCGGCTTCAACCAATGCACAGGAAGCCCTGCACACAGCCTCCGTACGTGGGGAGACATGCTGGGTGCAGGCCTCCATTTATTCACTCAGTGAGTGTCCTCCACAGCAGCTGCTGTGGGCCAGGCCTGCTGGGGCACCGCGCCCAGCTACAAACTGGAAGGAGCTGGGAGAAGGCAGGGTGGGTCCCCTGGAGGGGGCCACATTGCAGGGAGAGAAGGGACCATGGGGAGACACAGGGTCTTTCTGGCTGAACCTGGAAGGAGGTCACAGAGGGGTGAGACGGGAGGTACAGGGACCAGGGCCTGAGCTGCTTGCCCCTCTGAGAGCAGGGCCGAGGGGCCGTGGTCGGGCTTAGCACAGGGCACAGGGCCAGCCCGGCCCCCCGGAGACGCTGCCTGGCTTAAAGTAGGAGCCGGGAGCAGGGAGGCTGTGAGAAGCCCCAGCGATCACCCCTGCCTCTCCGGGGGACCATGAAAGCAGAGTGCAGGGCAGCATCCGAGGCTGCTCTGTGATGTGTTTGTGGGTTCTTCTGGAATGGGAGTGGGGTGGGTAGCCATGTCTGAATGGTTTCTCAGAAGAAGGCCTTCCTGCGCAAGGGTAAAAACCCTCGGGCATAGCACTGCTTAGTGGTGGTGGCTCACACAGATGAGGGCCCGAGAAGACAGCAGTCACACAGGAGGTGCCATGGAAAGGCCTGGAGATGTAGCTCAGCTGACTGACTGAGACCTGGGGCAGCCAGACCTGGGTTCAGATCCGGATGACCGCACTGGCTGTGTGACCTTGGGCACACTGCTGAGTTTGTCTGAGCTTCTGTTTGTTACCTGCAAAGTGGAGACGTAGAGCACAGCGCAGGGCTGACAGGGTGACGGAGGTGAATGAAGCCGCACCAGGGAAGTGCCCAATGGCTGCTCGTTCCTGCCCTCACTGCTGTTTTCTATCTTTTTGGCTTTGTGAGGGGGAGGAAGAGCCCACCCGAGGGCTTTCTTATCTGCGAGTAAACGGAGCTCTCTCTCTGCTCAGGCTGCACCTGGCGGCACGGCGAGCTCGCCGTGGGGACGGAACCTGCAGCGGGCTGTGTGACAGAGGCTCTGAGGCCGGCCTGAGCTGCCCGCCCGCCCTCTCCAGCTTTGCTTCCCTGGGCTTCTGCTCCAGGCCTCACCCTCTCTCTCCTGAGCCAGCAGAGGGGAATGGCTTCCCCTGGAGCAGAGGGCAGGGCCTTGAACCTGTCCAGGCCCTGGCTCCCGCCCGCCGCATCACACGCCTCGTGGCCACGAAGCCACCCTGACCACTGTCCCCACCAGTGGCCCTCAGAGCCTGAGAACCGGCCCCCTCCCTGCCTGAGAGCAGAAGGCAGAGCGAAGGTGTGGCCGGGCCCCATAAACCCCGACCCTAGGGGAAGCTGTACCGGGACACTGCCCCGCTCCAAGCAGTCGGGTGGGGCTGCAGAAGTACAGAGCTGCCATCCGCTCTGCAACACTCCCATCTAGTGGTGAGAAGTGAGAACTGCGCCTTTCCTCCAAAACTACAGGTTCTTGGGGGAACCTCAACTTTTGCTCCTCACACCGCAAAAGCAATTCAGACGACCCGACTCTGGGAACTAAGGACCATTTAGCCCACTTCAAGTCCCCTTCCCTTCAAAGCTTGGAGGTTTTCGATATAGGTGGGGATAGCAAGGACAGCTGTCACCGTTTTCATTACTGTTTCGCAGCCAAAATCTATCCATACACTTACCTCATTGTAGACCCTGCAGCCCACTGTGCACAGGCAAAACTCGAGATCAAAAGCACCAAGCCGCCCGCGAGCAATCAGCAGGATGACGCAGACCCAGCTCGGCCAGATTCTTTCTGGTTCCCAGCCGTTGTGTCGTTTACCTCTCAAATGGACACAGCACTTACCCGGTCCTGCACATTCTTTACGGGACCGGTTCCGTTCCACACCTGTTCTAGGCTTAGACCTTAGACTACTGAGGCCGTTTCCAGCGAAAAGACACACAGAACGCTTCACTCTGCAGGAAGTAACTGTCGCCCTCTTACCCCTAGGATCCACGGGACAAGTGGTGAGGATGAACTCTTTCGACATGTACTCAGGAGGTAGGCCCCGTTCGCACGAGGTCGCAGTGGGCGGGAGCCTGGTGCCACTGGCTGGAGCCCAGGCTGCCGCTGCCGCTGAGATGCCCTGCGGTGGCACATGCCAGGACCCCCCTGGCTCAGGTTCCAGCACAGTGTCCGTCTGGCGGGAAGCCTCAGGAGATGTCCACGGAGGGGTGGGGAGCCAGAGGACGCCAATTCAGTCCAGTCCCACTTTCACCCACTGCCACTGAAGCCAGCGCCCTGGGGACACCTCCATCACAGTCTGGAGGTGCCAGGGGTGGGAGCTCACTGGCCTGATGCCCGGGCCCTACCCACACTTTTGCCTGACACAGGGTATATGTGGGCTCTGAGGCTAGGGCGGACCCTCAAGCCTGGAAACACTAGTGCTGGCGGTTCCCCTAACTCTGCCCACTCAAGCTGTGCCAGGAAAAGTGTCTCAAGGTCACAGGGGTGTCTCATGTAGCTGAGGTCAGGACAGGGCTGCCTGACGTCCGGGAAGCAGCCCTCTAAGGTGCCGGTCCTCTGTATCTTTCTGTGGAGATCTCTGCTTCTGTCTCTGCATAGATAGGGTCTTTGGGCCTCTCTGAGCATGAGGCTGCCCCCTTGAAAGTCACCTTAGCACAGCGAGGCAGGACAGGGCACAGACCTGGGCTGGTGTCCCAGTCTGCCAAGTTCCCGCTGCTGTCAAAATACTGACTAATTTTTTAATGAAAGGCCCCACACTTTCATTTTATACGGGGCCCCACCAATTCTGGGGACAGCCGCGTTAATCATGTGCAGTGCCACCAATGTGCATTGCCCCTGTGCTCAAAGTCCCCGTCACATTCAAGCTTCACCAAGATACTATGAACCAAGTGGTTCCCTGTCCTCGGTGACAGATGTCCCTGCTTTGATGAAGAGGCCCCTCTTCCCCAAATGCAGCTGCTCAGGGGCACCTTCCTCAGTCTGCACCTTACGCAGAATACCCTGCATTGCTCACATCTTCCTTTAAAGCAGCTCACTTCTTTACCTGAGTGAATGTATCTTAACAGAAGACTGTCATCGCCCCAAGCAGAAAGCCACTATCGCTTGTTTGGTGAGGAATAGAAATAAACACACAGATCCCCTGGGCGTTGACACGCCAGAGTGTGCAGAGCCCAGCTCCCTTGGGGGTCCCCTGGGGAGCAGACCCGTAAGGGCTACTGTGGTTGTTATTGCTGTGTTGAGTCAGAGTCTCACTACCTCGTCCTGACTGGCCTTGAACTCACTATGTAGCCCAGGCTGGCCTGGAACTCATGGTGATCCTCCTGCCTCAGCCTCCCCAGTACTAGGATTACAAGCAGGTGTCACCACTTGTGGTTCACAAGGGCTCTTTGGCCAATGGCTCATCACAGTGCCCTGGGGGACTCTAACCTTCAGATGCCTAGTCACCCCCATCACCCCACACTCTGCTCACCTTGGCCTCCCCGAGCCTCAGCTGCAGAAGCTACCTCCATCTTCCACCCACCCCCGCTTCCGAGCTCAGTCTTAGCTGTGCCCCGCCCAGAGGGCGATGGGAAGGAAGGACAGTGGCAGGGTCACACCCCCTAAATGCCCCATCGTCCTCTGCTTTCCTTCCGCAGACCCCAACCTCCTGCTGAAATTCCTCGTGGAGATCTCTGAGGGCATCCTGGTGCTGGTGGCCTCCTACGACGACCCAGGGACCAAGTAAGTGTCAATTGCCACCTGCAGACGCTCCTAGAGGTGCAGATCGATGGGCTCCGCACCCCCGTGCCTTCTCTGCCCACAGCCAGCTCCCTCCTCTGACGACTTATCCCAGGGAACAGGCAGGCCAGGGTACGGCACAGACCGCATGACACCTCTGGCTGCTGGTTACAGAAGCTATGGGGTGAGGCGACGCCAGGCAGGAGGTTGTCTATGCTGAGAGAGAGACCCACAGCGTCCTAGACGGGGCCTGGAAGATACTTGGGGACAGGGAGGAGACTCGCCCTCTAGCACTAGTGACAGGAAAATCAGTACGGTGTCAGTCTCAGTCCGTGAGAAGCTGCATACCGCTGTGCCCCATGGCATTAGGCCATTTAGGGGCGTCATGGCCACAGTGGTCTAAGTAGCATGACTAAGTCACCCAGGGGCACATTTCCCAGAACACACCCGGTGTTAGGTGCAGCCAGAGGGTCCGACAGTGTTTACAGTGGCAGCGTGGAAGGAGGTGAGGATACTGCTCAGCTGCTCCTCTGCGGGGCCCTCAGTCATTTTTTGCGACGCACCGTGAATAAACTAGGATGCTGACCCCCTCCAGCCTGAGCCCGCAGGCCCTGCTGCAGAGGAAGCCTGCGGCCCCCTTGGCCCCATGTCCTCTGGCCTGGGCGCTGCGGCCAGGGCCAGGTGCGGGGAGTCCCTGGGAACCCCTGCCATCCGCCTCCTGGTGCCCCCCACAGAATGAACGATGAGATCCGGAAGCTCTTCTCCGGCCTGGGCAGCGCCTACGCCAAGCAGCTGGGCTTCCGGGACAGCTGGGTCTTCCTGGGGGCCAAGGACCTGAAGAGTAAAAGCCCTTTTGAGCAGGTGCGTTCCCTGTGGTCGGCGAGGATGGAGGGCTGGCCGGGGTGGGGAGGGCGGATGAGGAACCGCGCGGAAGGCCAAGAGGGCCCCTCCCCGCGGACACCCCCCTGACTGTGGCATCACCCCGGTCCTGGGGTCCCGCAGGCAGGAAGCCACCTGACCGTGTGCAGGAGGCGGTCAGGTGCCAAGGTCAGCGCCGAGGGGGAAGGACGCGGGTCAGAGTGAGCGAGGCGGGGAGGGGTGGAAGATGCGCAGGACAGGCCGCGTGGGCAGGTGGCGGGTGTGGCTGCAGGTCCACCAGGAGTGGGCAAGGCCCCGCCTCTTCAGGCCTCCGTCTCCCTGCCCGGAAATGGGGGCCTTGGGCCAGGGGAGCCCCGAGCCCCCTTCAAAAGTCCCTTCAGAGAGCGCGAACGTGCACCAGGCGAGGAAGGGGTGGGGTCAGCCAGGAAGGTCCCTGCGCGGCCCTCCCGGGAGGAGAGGCTGCGAAGCTGGGGCCCCGAGGAAAGCTGCAGCCCCAGTGGTGCAGCGCCAGCCCGGGGTGATTCAGCAAGCCCCAGAGAAGCGGCCGCGCCGTCCCCAGCAGAGTGAGGACCCTCACTGCTGGCCAGAATCCCGGACAGGACAACAGGCGTCAGTAATGTACAGGGCCCTGCCCGCACCCTCGTGGGGGTGGCGGGGAGCCATGGGCGGCTTAAGCAGGAGAGTGGCCAGGTCAGATTGATAAAAAGGAGAATTAGCGCTGGGCAAGAGCTGGGCCTGCTCAGGCGTGTGCCCGCGAGTTACCAGCGGGGTCTGTGCAACCCTCGCAGTGGTGAGGAGGCCTCGCTTCCTCGGGAGGCCGCAGATGGCGGGGGCTTCTCAGTAGCCTGCTCGGGTCTGGAGCTGCTTAGTGAGGCCGGCACACTCCCCGTCGTCAGGGTCCTCAGGACTGGGTCTCATTACCCCTTCCTCCTGCTCTGAGCAGGGCCGCCTCTGCTTGGCACAGAGAAAACCTGGGAGAGGGGAGGGGCGGGAGGCAGGGAGGGGGCAGAGAACCCGGGGCAGGTCCCATGGGCTGAAGGGTTTTTCTTTGCCTGGAAGATGTTGGTCTGGTGTATGTGCGTGCACGCCTGCTCAGGTTTCTAAATGGCCGTATTCAGGTCATGGAAATCACAGTCTAGATAGGGACCAGCACACAGAGGCCCCTTCCAGAGAAGAGAGGCGAGATGCAGGGTCCTGTGTGGGACCCAGCAGGGCCACATCGCGTCAGGGAAGGACCTAAGAAGAAGCTGAGGCTGTGTTGGCTGGGCTATAAAGTCCAGACCATAAAGTGGCCAGAGAACCAGGTGCAGTGGCACCTATAATCATAGCACTCTGGGAGGCTGAGGCAGGAGGACCTCAGGTTTGAGTCCAACCAATGTGGCCCTGTCTCAGAATAATAAAGGGCTGAGAATGTAGCTTAGTGTGAAGGCCCTGAGTTCAGTTCCAGATATAGAAAGGGGGTGGCCAGGGAGCAAAGAGGAAGGAAGAACCCCAGTACCACCTTCCACCGGACACAGCGTCGGCTGGCCACAGCCCACGAAGACCGGTTTGTCCTTTTCCTGTGCAGGAGAGATGGGGTACCAGAGAAGCAGCATCAAGAATTTACTTTTTTCTCCCTAAGTAATTGTTTCAGTTTTTTCAGTGGTAGATTTTATCACTTACGTTTTTTTCTTCCATGAACTAAGCCTGAGAAATTTAAACACAAGCTTAACTCATTTTATTTTCTTTATATAGGCACTGGTAGTGCTCATTAATATTTCACAGTGGCCCCACCATGTACCCACAGGGTGACCACAGGAGGGACTTTAACTCTGTGCCTCCATTTCCCCATCTGTGCAATGGGTGCCAACAATATGCACTTCTTGCGCTGATGCGTAGATCAAACATAAAAGGCAGTTTGGAATAGTGATCCACATGCCCCAAGTACTCAAGAATTGCTAGATCTTTCATTTATTGATTTTTTTTTTTGTACTGAAAATTGAACCCAAGGCCTTCACAATGAGCCTGTCTTTTATTTATTACTTTGAGACAGGATGTCAAGCAATCACTAGGTTGCCCATGCTGGGCTCAAACTTGTGATCCTCCTGCCTCAGTCTCCCTGAGTACTGGGATTATAGGCGTGTGCCACAAGGCGTGGCTTACTGACACTATCACTCCTGCTATTTGGTTGTCTTAGAGGGGCTGACAGAGGATTTGGAGGTGAGGCTGAAGCTCTCAAAGCAGTTCCCCCATCCTTGGGTTCCCCACAGTACAGCAGCTTGATCCCATGTCCCAGCCGGATCCCATTTCTGAGACCTCAGTCAAGTTGCAGCCCCTCTCTGCACCTCTGATTCCCTATCTGTGAAATGGAGCTGTGGGGAGGTGACAATGAGTGACCCATTTGACTGTTGAGTGCTTGACAGCCTCCTGCACTCTCTGTCTCCCTCTCTCCCTCCAGTTCTTAAAGAACAACCCGGAGACGAACAAGTATGAGGGCTGGCCAGAGCTGCTGGAGCTTGAGGGCTGCGTGCCCCGGAAGATATTTTAGGTGGCTGAGGCTCTTCCCGTCCCAGTGCCCCAGGAGGCTCTTGCTGAGTTGGAGCTGGAGCCCAGGGGCTCGGCCTGGTCCTGCACGCTGTGACTCACTTCTCTACAGAAACAAAACTCTCCTGGTCTTTCTGGACTCCCCAGGTCCTCCTGGACCCAGCTGTCTGTGGAGAGAACAGAGGTGCCAATGTCTGTCCCCAGGAAGGACTGACTGCTCCCACAAGCGCAAAATTAAATTTATTTTTGCTGATTTAGGATGAGCTTCCCCGCCTCGGGAGTTGCCTCCTCTCTCCCAGGTTGAACTGGTTCAGGTGCAGCTAATCAGACTGCGGGGTGGACAGGGGGTGGCTGACAGCTTGGGTCACACCCAGAGGTTGTAGGGACGGAGCTGTGTCACAGGGACTCATGTAGGCCTGAAAGAATCCTTGGTGCCAATGTCCTGTGTAAAACAGGCACGAACCAGGAAAGCCCGAGGCAGGGGCACCGAGACCACAGTCACAGCCCGCTGCTTGAGGGAGAGCTTGGAGGTAGAAGAACAGGGCAGATGTGAGACAGGAAAGAGCGGGACATGGGCGTGGGGCAAGGGGCCCTCCAGGCCTGATGTGAGCTCCCCGGGAACGGTCAGGCAGAAGAACTCAGGTGCAGGGGGTGGCGATCCCAGGAACGGCCAAGAGGGGAACACCAACGGGTGTCATCACCCAGCTGACACTGGGTTGCCGGAGCTGAGTCCCATGGGGGCCCCTAGGAATCCCCGCAGAACACGAGCCTCAGAGACGCCTGCTCTGGGGAGAAGGAGCTACGGAATTTGTACACCAGCTCCCTGCAGTCCCCTGTGGAGGCTGCAGTGTTGGGCTGTGAATGCCCAGGCCCTTCTTTGCCCATGGAGGGAAGAGAGGCATCCAGGGCTCTGCAGTGAGCCCCAGCCAGGGCCGAGACCTGACTGCAGTTGTGGAAAAGGACCCAAATCCAGGACTCTGGGGTCCTGAAAGGGTCCTGGAGCAGAAAGGTTAGTCCTGAGCCTCTGAGCTTGGGCTAGAGGCTACGAGGGTCAGAGGGAAGAAACCCCCAGCCCACAAGTGATGTGGGTTCCATTCCTGAGTCCTGGGGGCAGGCGGGACTTCCAGTGTGCCATAGGAGTAAGGAGAGGAAGCTGGAGTGTGGGGATCCCTGACAGGCCTGGGACACGGGCTGCATCGCAGTAAGGGCCAAGACCACGGCCAGAACCTGGCTTTGAGTGTGCTTGGCTGACAAAGTCCAAAGGAAAGGCCCAGCCAGCTCCGGAGTGCCGCCTCCCAAAGCACTCTAGAACAGCCTCAGGCACGAAGAGAGCGGCCTCCAGCAACTCTGTGAACGCCTACCATGCTTGTTTAATTCTTGAGAAGACATTCGGCCAGAAACCTGCCCTGGGAAAGAAAGCTGCAGGAAATTTCCCTTGTGGCCATAAACACCTTTGTATACTTGAAAACTGTGTAACAAACAAGGATACTTACAAGATGTAAACGGCCAGCCAAGGGTAAGACAGAGAGCCTTTGGCAGCAGCCACTAAGGTGAGCTGGCATGGCCCCTGCGTGTAGAGAGGACAGAACATGTCACAGGCTCGGGCAGAAGGCGGGGACAGGCTCTCCTGCAGACAGGGAGCTGGGAGAGGGGCAGCACAGGGGATGATCCGCTGGGTCCCCTCTCCACCAGCTTGCTGCCAGGAACCTGCACCTCCTTGGCTGACAAAAGCAAAGGAGAAGGGCCTGAGCTTTATCCCTTCTGGGTGACCCTTGCTAAGGACTAGCTTCACTTGGGGTGTGAAAGCCCAGGGACAGCCCCAGGTGAAATTGAGACTCCAGAGGGGCTGCTAAGTCTGAACTGGCTGAAGCTGGGACTGCCTGAAAACATCCCTCAGCTCAGCTGCCTCCCCTTGAGGATGGCTTGGGTCAAGTGTCAAACTGGGCAAGTCCAGGGTTCCCCAAAGCATCCTGCAGTGGTAGGTGGGCCTTTTTCAGAGGTGGCTGGATCTGCAGTGTGTGACACTAGGATCAAGCATGTGTGCTGACTAAATCAGGCCACTGATTGGTTAGGTGTAGTTCTGGGTAGGATAAAGGGGGCCCCACCATGGGTGTGAGTGTTACCCAACCCAAGATTGAGTAGCCTGGGTAACATACAAGGGACAGAAAGAGGGTTGGTGTGTGGCTTTTGCTTGGTGTTTGCTGCCTTCTGCCTCCTGCCTGCTGGCTTTGCCAGGGACTGTTTCTCCTCTGCCATGCCACCTGCCTTGGAGCCAGCTGATTAAGGACTGAAACCTCCACAAAGTGTGAACTGAAATAAATCTTTCTTCTTTAACTTTGGGTGTCGGGTATTTTTTCTCAGCAACAAGAAAAGTAACTGAGACACAGTCCCTGTGCTGTTCCTTTTGTTTGTTAGTGGTAATCCAGGGACCGGTTCTTAGTAAATCACCTGCATGAGAATCCTCCCCCAAAGTTGGTGTCTCAGGGCTCTTTGGGCATGGCAGTGGGCAGGACTGAGTAGGAACCACTGTCGTTAAAGAGGCCGAGTGAGACAGCTGCCCTACTGTCCCTGACTGCCCGCATATGGAGACAGTAGACGTGGCCACGTGCTTCCCGTGCCAGGGACTCAGGTCGGGCAGACACTACAGTCAGGCCACCCTCTCCCTTCCACACCCTCATGAGGCACAGGGCTCCCAGGAAGCCACACACAAGGCCTTCGCTGTCCCTGTAAGCCCACCAAGGAGACGGTGCTCTTCAGCCAGCCATGTGAGGTAAGTGGCTGGGGCTACGGTGCACCGTGAGACTCAGCCCTGTTTTCAGGGAACTGTGGTCACCATGCAGGCTGCCAGGTCAACAAGTGGGACCCACACCCCACTGAGAGGCAGTTTCCTCAATCAGCAAGGAGCTGCCATGCTCAGGAACCAGGAGAAACCAGCTGGGGATGTGTTGGAAGCAAGTCCAGCTCAAGTCCAGCTCAGCCCCTGTTCTCCCATCAGGGGCCCCAGACCAAGAGGCAGTGGGCCTCAAACCGGGCAAGAGAGACTGACAGACTCCTGGATGCCGCCCTGGCCCTGGGAACAGGAGACATCCAGGAGGCAGCGTCGGCAGTGGCCCTCGGTGGCTTGGGTATAATTTGGCCAGGCAGAGGGGAGAGAAGAGGATACTGGGCCAGGGACAGCATGAATGAGGCCTGGAAGACGGAGAGGTCTGGAGGGGGCACAGGGAGGGTGACAGGACTGGGCAGACCGGGCGAGCACCCAGAGGACCTTCTGTGTCGGGCGGAAGGGCTTGGGTGTGGTCCTGGGCAGGTGGGATGGGAACCCTGTCAGATGCGGAAGGGAGTGAAGCAGGGGGGCCACTGAGGAGCTGCTGTATGATCTAGGGACAGAGGTAGAGGGACCATAATTAATGGGTGGGAAAGGAGTGCGGGGGACATCCCAGGAATATTCAGGAGGTAAAACGGGAAAGATTTGGAACCGATTTCTCACAGGAATTCTACAAGCTAATCATGGCATCAGAATTTGGGTTTTGGGGCTGGAGGTACAGCTCAGTGGGGTAAGTGCTTGCCGCTAAGCACTAAGGCCCTGAGTTCGATCCCCGGTCCCGGAAAAAAAAAAAAAAGAATTTGGGTTTTGTGTCTACCTCCTCGATCCCTGCCTGGGTGCCCCCACCCCACCGCCACAGCAAGGATGAGGCCACCAGGGCGCATGCGTCCCGGCTCTGTATTTCCGGTCCTCACCAGCAGGTGACAGCCCAGGTTACAAAGGGAGCGGTGTTGCTGTGGGGACAGGTGTTGCCCTCACACACCCGGTTATCCGGCCGCCTCAGAGGACAGAGGGTTTATCCGACAGAAGGGCCACAGCAGAGCACCTCACTGCCATAGAGAACCACTGTGCTCCAGACTCTCCGGTTCCATGGATTATTCCACTCCCAGGGTGCGGTAGTTCCTGTCCACTCCCCACCCTAGTCCTCCTCCCACAAACACCTCTGAAGACCGCACAGGACACCTGTTCCAGGACAGCGGGAGAACGAGCGGCCGGGGGAACCAGAGGCTTCTTTCGAGCTCTATCCTGCTGTAAGCCTTGCTTCCTCTCACAAGATTGCGAGTCAGGAAGGAGTAGAGAGACGCTTGTCTCCATCGTGCAGCGAGGGCTAAGAAACGCACCCAGGTCAGCAGCGAGACCACACAGCCCTCCACCACCAGCTGCTGTGCCCTGACTCGCCCAGCGTGGGTCTTAGGTACCTCCTTGGTGCCAGGCGCTGCCCTGGGCTCTGGGGCCGCCCCAGCCTTCCTGCCCTGTCCCAGGGTCTGGACACCGCACTGGGACTCTGTCCCACCTAGAGCTGGCTTCAGAATCCTGTCAAGGGCTGGGCCATCAGGCTTTCCGTGCGGCTCATAAGTCATGTTCCAGCAGGACCCCAAGCAGATGGAGAAAAATTAATAAATGTGTAGAACTCCCCTTCTCCCCGCCTCTTCAACCAGGAGCCAAGCTGTCAGATAATTATGGGATGGCTGCCAAAAGAGTTTGATCTTCAGCGTTGACTTACAGCAGTCTTACTGCTCCAGCTGACTGCCAGTTTAGTCACTGCCCTTTAGAGTCTTGCAAGCTGTCTTCCTGCTGCAGGAAGAAAGAGGCTGTGCCCACACCAGGGCTGCAACAGGGAGCAAAGGAGCTGGGGCAGCGAGGCAGAGGTTGGACCCAGGGGAAGGGGGAGAGGAAGGAACCGGCCGGGCCCTGGGAGCTGGAGGAAACAGAGTCGGCACAGTAACACAGAATGAATAATTGCAACAGCAAGCTCTTCCCGCGAGTCACGACTGGGGTTATGACGAGTCTGATCAGTCACAGTTAAGTACACGACATCCTTAGACTGTTCCACTTAATCCTCGTCACTCATCCGTCCCCCAGCACCCTCTGAGCAGCCACAGTGGGCCATGCACTGTTCTAGACCCGGGAGATAAAAGGATGAACCGGCCAACCAGTTCCCAGTCTGTGTGGAGAGGAGACAGACAATGCAAAAATAATGTGTTTTCAGTCACTAAGTGCTAGGAAAAAATAATAAATTGGGAGCTGGGAGGCTGCTTTGCACAGGGGGCCAGAGAAGGCTTTTCTGAGGAGGTAATGGCTGAGCCTGAAGGATAAAAAGGAAAGAAGCATGCAGAGGTCAAAGACAGGAGGTGGTCAGGCAGCGAGAATAGCAAATGCAAAGGCCCTGGGGTGGGGAGGGAGGTGCTATGATCCCGGAACTTCCTGTCAGGGAGAGAGGGAGTGGGAAATGAGGTCTTAGAGGGAAGCCAGGCAAGACCCACCGTATGGACCAGGGTGGGATTCTGTTCTAACCCCCAGCCAACGCCATCCACCACTAGAAATGTCCACTGGGTCTGTGTTTCCCTGGCTTGTGTGCTAGGACACAGGGAGGGTAGGAAGGTCTCCCAGCCCTGCCTCTGGGGAAAAGGTGCTGTGCTGAACAAGCTCGTCATCTGGGACTTGCCCATGGGCAGAGGACGTGTCTTCAGTGTGATACAGTGTGGTCACAGCAATGGCTCGCTGTGGAGAACCGCTGTCTCCGTGCTGCTCTGCTCAGAGCTAAATTTGAATTTCCTCATTTCATGCTCATGGCATCTGGGGGGGGCTGTTAGCACCCTGTGCTCAAATATAGGAGTACGCGCAGGTCATGTGATTTGTGCTTTAACAGGCTGACCGAACCGGCCACATGCACCTCCCCCCTCAGCCCTGCACAGACGCGTGATGTTATCACACGCACACGCACACGCACACGCACACGCACACAGATGAGGAGGATGGGTGAGATCAATCGTTTCTCCTACACGGCCGTGAGGGGCAGAGCTACAGTCCAGGCCCCAAGGAGCTGCAGTCTTAATCTCTGCTCAGCTGCCAGCAAGGAGAAGGAAGGGCCGGTAGCTAAGGAAGAGGGTGACTGCCAGGGCACTTCAAGAACTTGGCTGCAGGCCTGGAATCCGGCCTTCAGATATTTTCCTGGCCTGTGCCCAGCCCAGCCCTCCTGGCTGCCTGCTGCCCTGCTGGATGAAAGGGTTTGCTCCCCGCTTCTGCTCCAGCCAGCCCTGGGCCCCAAGTATCTTCAAAGGTGTGCCCAGCCCGACGCTGATGTCCCCACACGAGCCTACCCCAAGGCCTGTACTCCAGTGTCCTGGGCAGCCTGTGCTCTGGCCTTGACTGCTGAATGGTGCCTAGCCAGGCAAGAAGGCCAAGTCCTGCCCACCGGGCCAGCCAGGGGTCACCTGCCACACATGATATGCAGTGTGATGAGAGGGCCACCCGCTTCTCATCCATGCTGCCAGCTGCCTCAGTTTCCCTTCCTGAGAGAGGCAGTGTTCTGGGAGGTGAGGAGCTGGTAGGACCCTAGAAAGGCCTGTGGGCCACCTGGGGTCAGGAACAATCACCCTAAGCCTGTCGGAGGTGTCCAGGCTTTGGAGTGGCTATGAAAGCCTCCTTTGTGCCTGCAGAATGAGCCACATGAAGGCAACAGGCCCCAGCACCTGGAGCCCCTTGGGTTCTGGCTTCTGAGATCAGCGAGCAGGAAGGACCCCGGCCTGGCCCAGAAGTGTGCCTGGGCCTGGCACCTGCCTCCTGCCATGGGAGCAATCCAGGGGAAAAAGGTAGGAACCCGGCACATCTGGTTGGGGCCCCAGACATGGGAGGGGAGGCTGGACCCACAGGGGAAGCCAAGGCACCCACCTTGGAGCCTCAGCCAGCTCTGCCCACAGCCCCTCCCCCAGCTCCTCACCCAGATTGCCTCTGGAAACCTGGCTGGGGTTCAGGACAAAGCCCGTGGCTGATCTCTCCCTGTCTAGAGCAGAGCTGGGACTGCCCAATCCCTGGCCTTAAACACACGCGTCTCCTCTTCCCTGAATATAGGCCCCTGGGGCACCCCCTCCCCACACCCCAGGTCAGGGTCTGGCACAGGCTGAGGCAGGGGAAGGATGGAACGGAATGAGTACAATGATCTGGCTGACCAGCTTCAAAGTAATTTAAGCTTTCTGGACCTCATTTCCTCATCTGCAAAACAGAAACGACAGTCACTACCTAGGAGAACTCGATGAGTTTAAGTATGTAAACCGCTGCGAAGAGCAATGTAAAGCGCTGAGAATAGCACAGGGTAGACGGTGGGCTGCATATAAGCGCTGGTCTATCATCAGTTATATTCACTTTATTATCCACTTGTTGCTACATCTGGGCACTGAGTGGGGATACAGACAGCTCAGCCTGTGACAGCGACAGTGGGCCCTGGTATCAGTGTCCCCAGTGGGGTCAGAGGCAGCTGGCAAACAGTCAGTTCCTGGCCTGGCCTGGCCTGGCCTGGCCAGGGGGAGGTGGGACCTGCCCTCCAGGGTCTGCGCAGGCTCGTTGTGAGACCCCAGGGACACCATGCCAGACTGCCCAGTCACAGCTGCCCCCTGCTTATTATGGTGAAGACCTGAGTCCCTTAGCTTCTTGTCAGCAAAGCAGGCCTGGAGCTCAACTCTCGGGGAGGTCGGGAGGAGATGCTTGTATAGTGTTCAGTGCCCTGCCTGACACCCAGGTGACCCTGATAAACCACAAGCTCTGAACCCAGGATACCCAGTTCTGTAGGATGGGGAAACTCAGGCTCAGAGGCGAGAAGCCAACAGCAAGAAGATGGTGTGGGACTTGGGGTGCCTGTGCGCTGACACCACAGAGGTGAGCACAAGTCAGGTGTCCTGGGTGGGAACCAGACTTTAAGCCCTGACATTTCGGGTCCCCAGGCAACCATGGACCCAGGAAAAGCAGTGGACCTCAGGTACCAGCTGAAGGTTCACAGAGAGCCACAGGACCTGGGAACTCCATCTCCTACCCCCAGGATAAGAGGCAGAGACTTAGCTTCCAGGGGTTGCTCCTGCCCAAGTCTGGCACCCTGGGCTGTGACAGCAACTCTGCCCTTAAAACAGCAGATACTAAAAACCGTGCTCAAGGATACCCAGACACTCAAAAGAAAATGCTACTGATAACAGCTTTTACCCTGAGTGTGCCAAGCTTCCAGCAGCTCGTGGAGGCCAGTAGTGTTATTACTCAAAACCCAGAGGTGTGAAATGGTCAAGACCCAGGGTGAGCGAGGGAGGGAGCCCAGCCTCTTACCACAAGAACTCTCATCGGGCACCAAGGTTCAAGCCCCACCTGGGACCTGTAGGGGGCACTTGCTTAACCTTCTGAGCCTCGGCTTCCTCCTCTGGCCAATGAGATGATACTCTTACCTCCCACCAGAGGCTGGCTGAGGTGCCTAGTACTCAGGGAGTGTCAGACAGTCCTGCTGCTAGAGGTGGAGCTCAGCACGTAAGACGCAGCTGCTCCCCGTCCCCAAAGCAGCCCCTACAGGCTTGGACCCTTGTCCCTCTGTCAGATGTTTCTCCAATCCCCACACCGCTCAGATTTTTCACAGCCCAGGATGAGTCCTCTGCCAAGCCACTCACTGCTTGGCGTTCATCTTCGTTAAAGGAAAATTTCCTTGGCTGAAACATAGGGAACAAAAATATGGGCGCTCCAGCTGAACTCAATGGATGGTCTCAAAGATGGCGTCTGTCCTGACAGAGCAGAAAGGTGCACAGCTGGCAGCACCCTGCAGGCCCCTGAACAGTCATCCACAGGCAGTGGAAGGTTCTGCCTGGTGCTTGGGCCACTCAGCCTGGCCCATCTCGGCAGCACACAAGGACCTAGCTAGGAAGCCCTGACACTCCTGCCAGCGCTTACCCAGCTCTGCCCGCCACCCAGGCTGTTTCTCTGGAGGCGCGGGGTCATGCACACTCTCCTCAGAGGTGAGCAGCTGGCCAGGACGGGACACACAGCACCAGTAATGAATTAGAGGCACAGAGCTTAAGAAAGGAGGATGATTTATTTGTATTGAGAAAAGAAGGCCGAAACAGGCTGCCCCAGAGAGGCAGCAGGTGGTCCGGAGAAAGATAGAGACCTACAAGCCCTTTGTCTCTGGGTTTCTTCATTAGGATTAAAGGCCTTTCCTCCCAGGTGGATTCCTGGAGCTTGTTACAAATCTGAGCGGTTCCCTGGGCTGTCTTTGGGGGGATCTCAGGTTACAAGCCCCTCCCAGGGCACCATGGCCTGCCTGCGCATCCCTTCTTCGGGGCGCCCCTTTGTTTATGTCAGGGCCTTATTTCTGGGACTTATATATTGGTTGGGAGGAGCCTTATAGAATAGGTGGCTTAGAGCTAGTGTTGAAGTAGATGCGTGTATGTCTAATATAGTAATATAGTGGCCCTAGAGTGAAAGTATATATACATATATATGAAAATAATATAACTAGTATAGTATAATATATTAGAGGGTTATATAATTTAGTATATAAAAACATATATATGAGTTTCCCCTTAAGTTAGGTAGCTGCCCCTGGTCGCCTTTGCATTTCAGTGGCGGTGGAGAGGGGGCCGTTATCGTGGTTTCCAGGCTCCTGGCTTCCCCCGAGCTTCGCCTGTCAGCTTTCTCTGATTAATTCCTTCATTAGAGAGCATTTCGTCTGTGGCTGTAAATTCTTACGCCATTGGTGCTGTAAGCAGCTTTCCTCCTACCTCAGTCCTAAAGGAATTCCGCGCCAGTACACCTCCTTTGGTCAGGATTCGAGTAAGATTTTCTGAGTGAGGCCCTCACTCTATTCCCTCCCTGCCTGCAGACCCTTCCTCCTACATGAGGACAGAGGCAGCCTCTTTAGGGAGCCCCGCAGAAGGGGGAGCTGCCCAGCAGCTTCCTGACCAAGCTTGGCCCTCCCAGCCCCCACCCCCACCCCATCCCCTCTGCCCCTTGGTCTTTGCTGTCTGTCACCTGACCGGATCCCCTCATGATATCCAGACACCCCACAGCCCGTCATCGCATGTCACCCAACCCCAGCTGTGAGCGCCCAGAGCCCCTGCTCACTGCCCCAGCAGACACGAGGTGTGTGAACAGGTAACCAGAGGAGGAAGAGATGCAGCTATGGGCCTGGCCTCAGGCCGCTCTGCAGATCACCTGCTTGGGCCTCCGCCCTGCCTCACAGGAGCCGGGCCACCCAGCGCTCCCATCTGCTTTAACTCATAGAAACCTCTCCAGGTCAGGACACTGAGGCCCAGAGGGCACCAGCAGGAAGTGGTAGGGCCGGGGGTCGGCAGGGCCAGCCGGGCGGCATTTGCTCGGGTGAGCCAGGCCTGTTACACTTTTATCTGAAGTCTTCCACAGCACCCTGGCCCCATTATACAGAAGCAGAAGCTGAGGCCCATGTGTGGAGCTGAGTCTCTCTGAAAGCTAGAAGTCAGCTGCTGGGCAATGCCTGAGCCTCGGTTTCCCTAGTTACAGAGTGGCGATAAAAACAGAACCTTCTCTGGCGTTATCGGTGTGAGAATTAAATGAGGGGAAACACTTCACGAGCCCCTCCCTGCTGGGTCTCAGTTTCCCCTTCCAGGAACCAGAAAGTTTAGGCTCAATAATTCTCCACCACGGTAAAAGTGACAAATGCCAGTGACCTTTTGGAAGAGGGTGGGCACATTCCTGGACATGTCAGAGATCAGGTCCAGGGCACTGACCTCGCTGTGTGTGTGTGCGTGTGTGTATGTGTGCATGTGCCTGTGTGTGTGGAACTGGAAATCAGAGGGGCACTCTACCGCTGAGCTGCGTCCCCAGCCCTTTTGTGTTTTTTATTGTGAGACAGAGTCTCACTAAGTTTCCCACGCAAGACTTCAGCAAAAGTGCCGAGACAAGAGGGGGAACACTTTGTTCTCACCAAGATGCCATGCAAAATGGAAACCTCATTCAGAGAGGACTAATAACCTCAGCAGAGCGCAGCGTTCTGCTGAGCACTGGCCCTCGGGGCTTGGAGCCCTGTGAGACTGACTGTACAGGTCGCACGCGGGTTTGGACGGCCATGTCCCTGAGGGCTCTGGGCTCGGGGGCGCCCACATGCTCCGGAGAGCTGTGAGCGTGACTCCAAGCCCAGGACTCCAGCGCAGCTCCAGCTCGCACTGTCCTCCATCTGCTGTCCCCGGATTCTTCCCCTCCAGCCTGAGCAAGCCTGTAAACAGGCCGTCTTCCCTTTACCACGAACCGCCCACCCCCCACCTCCTTCACCCTCCCCCTGAATGGCCTGGGCTGAAATCTCGAAAAAGTTAGAGCTGAAATTTCCTCCCTGGCAAAGCCCAAGGATGGCGTGGGGGCTGGTGTCAACTAACAGGCATTTGAAGACAGGCAGGAAGAGGCTGTAGTTTTCTGGTCCCTGAAGGCTTCCCGACAGGGCTGGCATTCTCCTCTGACCCTGGCCTTCTTCCCACCAGGTTCAATGTCCAGAGATGCCTAAACAAATGTACAGGTTGGGCACTGCACAAACAAAACCACTGGATGGGCTGGCAAGCTCGGAAACGCAGCCACTCCCCACCAGTGGAGACTTGCGCCCACGTGCTGGCTTCGTTTGTCCACAGGAGGGACTGCTGCTTTGTAACTTAGAGGACAGCAATGGGGAAGCTGGTCTCAGAGCTGCTGGTACAGGTGGGCCCACAGGTGTTGCCAAACCTGTGGCGTTGTCCCAGACAACTGGGAAGGTGACACTGAGCTAGGAGGGGACAAATCTCCCAGGGACTCCACGGCACTGCCACTGGCCTGACCTCCCCAGTCTAGGGCAAACCCACAGTCCTCTCGAAGCTCTTGGACCTCCCTACCATGCTGCCCATGCTGCCCATGCTGCCCATGGCTGTGGGTTCATCCTTGGATCTGTGATTCATCTGTGAGGGGAGGGAGGCCATGCTCAGTTGTTGGTTTACCATTGTGTCCCCAGTACTGAGTACCTAGTACCTAGTACTCAGCACAGTCTAGCACATAGTGAATGCTCAGAAAAATGAAAAGTGAGAGAGGGAGGCTGATTTCCTCCAAGTGGCTCAAGGCAGGGTTGAAGGCCAAGGTCATGGAGGGATCCTTGCAGACCCTGGGGCTGAGGGCTGGCTCTCAGGCCCCTCCCTGCCTGCCAATGGCTCTAAGTCTGAGGCCCAAACCCCTGCATTCCCCACCCTGCCTGTACCCACGCTCCATCAAGGCCAATCCAGACTCAGAGGGGCTGAGACTGGAGCGGAAGAGTACACAGCCAAAGCCAGGCCTGAAGCAGGCTACGCCTGGCCCCACAGGCCACGCACTCATCCACTCGTTTTTCAGGCGTCAGGACAGCAGCTGCTCCCCTCAAGCCGGAATGAGTCTCCCCTTGCCCTGTGGAGCTAATGATCCCCCAGGAACCTTGAGAAGAAGGACCTTAAAGTTCAGGAGAATTTAATTTCTCTCCTGAAAGAGCTGGGAGGTGTGGCAGAGGGGCAGTTCAGACGCCAGCTTTCCTTTGGGCAGAAACCCAAAATCGCAGCCCCCGTGGGGCCCCAGATTGGCTTTCAGAACAGTGCAGCTCCTGAGCCCGTGTGACCAGGGGCTTTGTCCCAGGGAGATCATATCTCTTGGACTGGGGAAAGGGCGCGGCTCCTCCAAGGAGAAGAGCTTGGCCAGGGCCCTGCCCACTCAGGCCCTGCTCAGCATGGCCCAGCCAGACCTGCTCCTGGGGTCTCAAGCCTCCCATCATTAGAAGCCCATTTCCAGGTAATCTCACACTCAGAGGTTTCCCCAGAGCCCTGAGCCTCAGTCTTTGCCCCCAGGAGGCCCAGGTGAAGTCACACTGGAGGTTAGTTATTGTCTTTCTTCCCAACTCCCCCATGGCTCCTTGTACAGAAGTGGAGGAAAAGATGCAGCGAACTGATGGACCTACAAATATCCCGTTCTTCCTCAAAGCTGATGTCTGGGTGGGGAGAGCCTTAATTTTTTTTAATAATGGTTAAACTTTTAAATTATTTTATTTAATTAGTAAGCATCTACAAAAGACTATTTGGAAAATATACACATACCTAAGACATGGACACAGATACCCCTAGATCCAACCAGGAGGTCAAGAGAACAAACAGCTGCCTGGAAGACCCTGGGTCCCTCCCACTCCCCCACCTCCGATGTCACCACTGTCCCAGGCACTGTCATAGAATCTTTAAATTCTGAGTTGTTCAGTCCCAACTTGACATGAATGGGATCAGTGTGTGTCATCTACATTTGCTTTTTTTTTTTTCATTTAATGCTATATTCCTGAGATTTATAGTGTTGCTTTGTGTATCTGGAAGATGTGTGCCTTCAAATCCTCTGTTGTATAAATACACTAAAATTCATCTGCCCACACCATTGTTGGAAGTAGGTGGACTTTTGGGTTGATCTCTGAACTGTAGACTCCCCCAAACTGTGGGGTACACTTTCTCGTACACATCTGCAATGCACCCATGTCACTTGGGTATCAATCTAGAAGTGTGAGCTCAGTACATTCTAACCTTTACAAGATAAGACCAAGCTGGTTATAGCAAATTACACCCCACCGGCAGTGTAGACATGTCCAGCTATCCCATACATCACCAATATTTTATAGTGGACAAGTTTATTAATTTTTGCGAATCTGGAGGTACTCTATTACAGGGTTGATACCCTATTACAGGGTTAGTTTTTATTTTTCATTTTTTAAAAATTCACAGCCTTGACTTCAAAGATGTATTTAGAAACTTGTGAATATTTTTCAAGTGCCCAGGGAGTGTCTCCAAATGTCAGCCACACTATAGGTTATACAGCAGCACCATACACACCCACACTGTTTGTCTATGACACAATTAAAGGTTAGTAACAAGCAGCATGGGGACAAAAACAACTGAAATATGCTTGGAAAGGGTAAAAAAAACACAAACTGAGCAAAGGGATTATCAAGAAAATGTTTAGGCCAAATGATAATAAAAAAAACTCATATATTAAAACTTATGAGATTTGGCTAACAGTACCTAAGAAGAAGTTGACCACCCTACATGCATTTAGAAAAGAAGGCTGGGATATAATATGTTAAATGTCAAAATTAACAAATTGGTTAAAGAACAACAGGGCAAATTCCAAAGAATGTAGATGGAGTAAAATAAAAATAACAGTAGGAACTAAAGTAGTGAAAATTAAATGTAATCACCAGGATCAGTTTGACCAAAAGTTGATTGTTTTAAAAAGAGCAGAGAATAATACGGCCGACCTTAAGCCTGCAAAAATTTAAACTTTCTAGATTCATCTAGTAAATGTTACTGAACAAAATTGGCTTGAGGGGAGAAAGAAAATCTAAATAATTAATAACATTTGAAGAGTTTGAATCATCCTACAAAGAAACCATTGGTTTCATAGATGAGTTCTATTAAACTTTAAGAGAATTCATCGATTTGGTTTTATGCAAAATGTTTTAGACAAGAGAAAATGAGGGATCATTTCCCACTTCATTGTATGATAATAAAGTAACTTTGATATCAAAACTAAACCAGGACAGTGAATGTATAATACATGAGAACACAGCAGTGCTCTCGTGAACTTAGATGCAAAAGATAAAACAAAACAAAAACGTAAGCAGGATTCTCAAATCCCCAGCCAGGAGCAGGTGGCGCTGAAATCCTTTCAAGGGGCGTGCTCCCTGCCAATACCTCCTCCGAGAGTCTGGTCTGGGGCCAAGAACCTGCTCAGTCCCGAAGGGTTCAAGGTGTCTCTCCTTCAGACAGAGCCAGGCAGGGGCAGTGGAAAATTCCAGCGGCAGTTTTCAGGGATGTCCCTCGTCAGGTGGACACTGAGGAGGAGGAGGGTCCTGGCCGATCACACCTGTCCCGTGGCCTGCCAGCACCGCAGCCTGCGGGTGCACCTTTGTCTTGGACACCTCCCCAGAGCCACGGCTACAGGGAGCTATTGTGCCTGCTGGAGCTCGCACCAGCACCAGAAGGGCAGCCGCCTCCGCCTGGCCGGGCTCCACCATCCGGGAAGGAAAGTGAGCTCCTGGGAGGCTGAATGGAGCCGGCCTCCTCCAGAGAGATGGGCTCCCTCAAATTCACCCCCAACCCACGGAGGTAACAGCCTAGTGTACCCAGCCCTAGAGAAAAGGGTATCAGGGAAGGCTTCCTGGAGGAGATGCCATCTACGCAAAGCCCCGGAGGGGTTAGCCAGGCAAAGAGAGGGACATCATACCAGAAGGAACTTGCTTGCACAAAGGCCAGAGGAGAGAGGCCGTGCTGATGCTCTGAGCGCCGGGAGCCAGAGGCTGGGCAGCCTGGGGGAGAGGGGGCTCTAGGGACAAAACTGAGGGACCCGTGAAGCCAGGCCAAGTAGCTGAGCATGGTGCAGGGCAAATGGCCAGAGTCAGTTCTAGTGCAGCATTCAAACCCTGGGCTGTGAAGTCAGGCGCACCTGGGCCCCAATCCCTTTGCTTTGGGACCTTAACCACCTCCTTGACCTCTCTTAGCCTCTACTTCCTCATCTGCAAGATGGGTTAATACATTCTCTGAAACACAGAGGTTGGTACATAGTATGAGCTCAATAAACTGCTATTTTGGCAAAGAGGTAGTTGGCTGGAGCTGAGGGGAGAATCTGGATGGTAACATGGAGCTCCCGGCCATCAGCAGAACGCGGCCTTCCAGGGAGGCGTAGCTGAAGGCCCAGGTGGAGGGAGAGGAGGGAGTGGGATGGAAGAGAGGGGAGAAATCATTCCCTGTGCTCCTCCCACTGCTGAAAAGTGAGGTGCAGGGCGAGCTGGCGCGACTGTGGGTGGCAGTGAGACAAGCTGCGCCAAATGCTGCAGGCAGGCAGGTGCGCTCGGTGTGGAGAGGGGGCGGCAGGGTCTGGGCTTCCTCCTTCAGTTTCTGTTACTCTTCACACTGCTTCCCCGTTATTAGTTCTGAAAGTGAACTTTGCTCCTGCTGCTGTTTAAAATATTTCTGATTCTTTCCACTTGGATAAATAATGCATTTTTCTTGTAGAAAAAGTCAGAAAGCATAAGCTGTGGATCCTTTAGGACTTTTGCCCATGCACCCAGTTCCTCTGTCCTAAGACAGGACAGTGACTTCCTTTCCACACCCCAGGACCCTCCCATACCAACACATGCCGCAGGGTGCATAGCATTCCTCCGGCAGGGACACGCCGTGTTTGAGCAGCTGTGGGATATTTGGGTTTGTCTTGATTCCCTCCCATCCTAGTAAGTATACCCTGGTACATGTCCTGTATGCTTTCCTTGTGATAAATCCAGCTTTGAGTTTGTGGTAGGAGCTGCTGAAGCTGAGTGTCTGCAGGGTGAACAGGACAGGGAACCTGGCCCTGACAGCTCGCTCCCCAGGGTCACGAGCCACTGCTCCAGAGAATACGGCATGCAGAACATGGCATCCCGATTCCTTTCTTCTCTCAGACAGAGCAGCTGGGCCACCTGGAGGCATGGGGCGTCACATAGCTTCATTTCAGCAATGGTGACTTTCTACCAAGTTAGCAATTCTTACGTGCAGGGCTCCACCCAAGTACCTTACAGGAAGTCAGTGCTACTGTCAACCCCATTTATTCTACAGATTGCAAATAAGCTCAGAGAAGTTAGTGGAGAACTCCTGGGAGCCCCAGGCCATCTCAGAATGCACCCTCTGAGCCACCCACTTGCCCCAGGGGTCATTGCCCCCATGTAGTGGGTAGGGCCCCAGACCCCGGAAAGCAGGGCCCATGCAGAATGTTCTCAGTGTTCCTCAGGATCTCCAGGTTATAACCATCTGGACCTGCCTGTAAACAAATCGTACACATCACGCTGGCCTGGCCAATCCCTCTAAAGCTATACTAGCTGTGCACCACCTGCTCCGAGCAGCACCCTCTCTGGAGCTCAAGCCCAACTGTCAAAATCCTGCTGATCCTAGTGTGGGTCTGTAATTCCAGCATTTCCCAGGAGGCTGAGGCAGGAAGATGGCAGGTAGGAGCCCAGCCTGGGCAAATCAACAAGACCTAGGGAAAACTTGTCTCAAAATTAAAAAAAAAAAAAATTAAGGGCTAGAGATGTAGCTCAGTGCAAAGGCCCTGGGTTCAATCCACACTGTGGCAAAAAGAAAAACCTGCTGAG
Organism: Dinomys branickii; assembly: GCA_004027595.1. Classification (NCBI taxonomy): domain Eukaryota; kingdom Metazoa; phylum Chordata; class Mammalia; order Rodentia; family Dinomyidae; genus Dinomys; species Dinomys branickii. The sequence goes on from PVLD010017025.1 coordinate 28,315, forward strand.
CCCAGCCTGGGCTGGAGGAGTGGCCCCTCCACCCATGGGCACAGGGGGGCCTCTGTCAGCTGCAGCCCAGACCAAAGGCAGCATCACATGGCATGAAGCGGTCAACTCCAGGTACCAGCGGAGGAAGCCAGCATTTCCTAGATGTTTACAGCCACCGCTCTGCCACCCACAGAGGAGGACGCAGGATGGCCCTCGGGGGCCACAGGGTCCTCTAGGAAGGAGAGCAATGATGAAGATACAAATGACACAGATACTGAGCGCGTCCCATGCACCACGCCATGCTGAAGCTGGTGCTGTCTTATCTTCCCAGCCATGCCTTGATTAGGCCCATTCTACAGATGGGGAGCTGAGGCCTGGAAAAGTGAAGGGACGGCAGAGGTAGGGCGTGTCAGAGTGGGGACCCACACCAGACCATTCTCAGCCCAGCACCTGAGGCCTTTTCCTCCTACCCCTCAGCACATCCAGGGAACTCAGGAGAAATCTACCCCAAGAAATGACTTGCAGTTTGAGTTCTAGCACCATGCAGTGAGCTCCCCAGGCACTAAGACTGGGCCTTCTGCACTGGGAAAGGCTGCACCTCATGAACGGGCCTGAGGAAGCCTGCGCTGGGCAAGCCTGGGACAAAGTCCTGGTTTATCGCTTTCCAGCTGGGTAGCTTGGGAGAGTTACTTCACGTCTCTGAGCCTCAGTTTCCTCACCAGTGAAAGAGGGTTAATGATACCCATTAGTGTGATGGGTGTAGCAGCAAATGAGGTGACCAGCACCGTGATGGCCTGAGGAGGCAGAGCCTGGAGACAGGAACAGTGCCGCTGTCTCTCATGGTTCATTACAAACCAGCCTCCACAGGGAGTGGCTGCAGGCACCCGTCCCCACGCACAGTAACGCTGTGCCCATTCTGTGGGCAGCTCATGTGCTGGAGTGTCTGCCGGGCACTGTTTCGGGCAGTGTGCATATTAGCCAGCCACAAGACAGCCCAGGCAGAGGACAGCTACCTTCTGCCCCAGCCCTCCAGTGGGCAGACAGAGGGGGCCCAGCTGTGCCCAGGCCAAGGCCCCTGTGCTAGGCCTGCAGGACAGAAAGGTCACCCGTGGCCCCCTTAGGACCCTCCATATCTATGTCAGGAACCCACAGAATGGCTTTCCCACCTCTCCAATCTTCTAGGTGGCTCCGAGGGAAGCCTGGGAGTTGGGGGTTGTTGCCGGAAGGCCCCAGAGAGGAAAAGAGGACCTGCTTCCAGGCTGCTTGGGGCCCAGGGCAGCGTTTAGTAGACATCTGCAGGCTGAGGAGGACCAGGACTGCCCCGGCCACCTCCCACACTGGCCCAGAGAGAGGATGGGAGGAGCTCATTGGGCCAGATAGTCCCAATGAGGAAGGGGCTAAGGGGCGCAGGGAGACAAAACAGTCCGTCTTTGTATTCTCCCCGACCCCTGTCTGCATTGTCTACAATGAGCAAGTATGAGTATTTCAGTCAGGAGAAAATATCCTTTGTGTGAATTTAGTACTCATCTCATTTTGCAGAAATGAGTGCTCAGAGGAGCTAAGCCACTTGCCCAAGGCCACACAGCTAGGAGCAGGCAGCTGGGATGGATGCAGTGTGCAGTCCCATCACCTGCTCCAGGTGGAGGCCAGGCCCTCGGGACTGGGGCGGGTTCCAGCTCCTACACGATGGGCCTCACCTCCCTGCCCCCACTACCAGGTCTGCAAAGTGCCCCCACCCACCCTACTGCCACCAGCAGTGCAGCTCCCCTGCAAACCCCGGAGAGAGAGCCACGGGTCCCTACGCATCTCGGGAAACTGGCCAGTGGAAACAGCCGCTCACAAACCCCATCCCTGCTCCTCTGACTCGCTGCTTGTTCATTAATAAAAGAATACCTGGGCTATTTCAGGCACCTGTAATTTTCTACTTGAATAACCAGGGAAGTGGCTGCCTGCCCGCTCCTGCTCCTCTGGCCTGCTCTCGGCGCCAGAACAGGGGAAACGTGATCTCACCTGCGGAACGGGAGCCCAGCCAGGCCTCGCTGCTGATTTCTTGCGTTTGCCCCATTCCAAAAAGCCCAGGGGTCCCTCACCCCACCTCCAAGGGGAGATCCGGAGGTAGAAGCAGGCGGATCCTTCCCGGCACAGGAGGAAAGTCCAGCTCTGCCACTGGCTGGCCGTGTAATGTTGGACAGGTGACTCGACCTCTCTGAACCCCCATTTCTACTCCATAAAATGGGAACAAGCACACCCCCTGGCAAGTTTAGATGCGGCAGTGCCAGGCTCTGTGGGCGGTGGTTCTATTACTGCTGCTGCTGCTGGTCATGTTCCAGGTACAAGGCCCAGGCTCTCTGAGAAGCACATGGCCCCGCAGCAGGCTCACTGTGGAGTCTTGAACAAGCCAATTCCCCCTTAATTACTGTAAGCAAAATTATTTTTTCTGGATCAGAATACTCAGTGATCAATACTGAAAATTTAGAAAAATGAACGGAGACAATTAAAAACCGTGACTCTCTTAACCCCTAGCATGGATTGAGCACCTAACCCCTGCCGGGCCCCATGCAAGATGCTTTACGCTCATTATCTCTACCTTTCCCAAGGCTGTGCCCACTCACAGATGAGGAGCCAGGGCTCAGAGAGGCCCCAGGGCCCACGCATGAGTGCCTGGCTCACGGCAGGGCACATAGAAACCCCAGCTCCTCCCTCTCTAAAGCCCCTGGTTTCCGTTTCCTATTGCTGCACCACAGATGATCACGAGACTGGGGACTGCCAAACCACACACCTTTCTCACTGTCTCCACAGCAGGAGGTCAGGCTCACAGAGCTGGGTCTGCAGCTCAGGTCTCACAGGCTGCAGCCAAGGCCCTGCTCAGACTACATTTGCATCCAGAGGCCTGAAGGCAGAGGATCCCTTCCCAGCTCACAATAGCTGTTGGTAGAATGTCATTTCCTTGTGGCAGTCAGACCGAAGTCCGAGGTGCTTCCTGGCTGTTCCTTTGAGGTCCCAGAGGTCACACACATCATCTTCAGGCTGGCCGCTCACTTTGCTGAGCCAGCAAGGAGTCTCTTGCTAGTGCACACCAGCAGGACAGGTCACGCTCATGCATGTAGACATATAAAAGTGTGTGTTCGTGCAATCATGAGCCTACCACACCCTCACCTTTGCCGTGTTCCATTGGTAGCATAGGTCACAGCCACACTCTGCAGGAGGGGCCGCTCCATGGCATAAAGAGTAGTCCTGGGGAGTCCCCCAGGCCCTGTCTACCACACCACCCTCTCTCTACCAGCCAGCTCCTCTTGGGCCCCAATGTTCTCAGCCCATTCCAGCCTACGGCTGCAAAGACAGTTCTGTGCTACACACATCCTGTGAGGCCCAGGCAAGAGGATCCTGACATTTAAGGGACATTTGAACCCCAGCCCTTGGGGCCACGCAGTATAAATCCTGAACACAGAGCAGAAAGGACAGCACCCAGTGGTCAGGAGGTCAGAATGGACAGGAGGGCTGAGGGTTGCACCAGTCAAGGGCACTTGCAGTATAGGAGCCCTGGGCTAAGAGAAGACAATGTATTGGCCAGACTAGGAGGAAGAGCTTCATGCAAGGCTGGACCCAGGTGTTAAGTGAAATCCCCAGAACCTGGTCCTGCTCTTCCTCTGGCTCTGTTTTCCTCTGGTTGACCCATCCTGGGGGGGGTCAGTTGCCTCTCATGGAAACTCCTAGACGTTGCAGTATTGATGGTTCTTACAGGAAGAAGAATGGAAAGGGTGGAGGGGAAACAGGTCTGCGGCAGGATTTGTCAACGACAAGATATTGTGGGAAATGACACTAAACAAGGGGCCTGAAAGGTAGAGGACCGGGATGCAGAAGGAAAATCTTAAACCGTGCTCTGTGGTCCAGCAGTTTGCAGCATGTTCCACAGACTTAACCGGGTGTGAGATGAGCCATGGGTTTCAGGTCAGACAATCTGGGCAGGCTTCTTCCTCCCTCCCCAGTCTCTGTGCCCACATACCCTGCAGCGAGCCTCTGGGAGGAGAGCGGGGCGCTCGGCACCCCTAGGGAGCAGCTGTCGGTTCTCCACCAAAAGAAGCCCCTGAAGGCAGTGGAGTAAGGCAGGGAGGCAGCAGGCATTTTCTTGAAAGAATACAAAGAAGCGCCATAGGAAGTGACCATATAATCATCCAGACAGAGTGACGAGTGCTCAGACCCGGGCAGTGCTCAGGGGCAGACACAGGAGTACAGATACACAGTGGAGATGAGATATGGGAACACACGACTCAGAAAGCGCTCTTCCTTTCAGTGATGGCAGTGATGAAATTTAATAATGCAAATGTTAGCTTTTTGCTGAAAACAGGAGCAATACAGACAAAGGAGGGACTGTGAAGTCATACAAGCCTGGCTACTGGCTCTGTCACTGTGCTGTTTGCTCTCCTCTGAGCCTTGGTGTCCCCATTAAAGGAGGACCATGAGCCCTTCTGGTGGTCCTTGTGAGCATCCCAAGGTATGAGAGAGGGAGAGAGGATGCCCAGCTTCAAGTTATACGCACACTTACAGCCACAGTGGAGGACCTGGTACCACACAAGCCATACCGCCAGAAGCCACATGGCGTTTGACAAAAGAGAGACAACTGTTTCCAGGCAGTGGGAAGCAAGCAGTGAGCGGCAGGACTGTGCACCCTCAGCCCAGGCTCTCAGCTCAGGGCAGTTTCCCCAGATGGCGCAGCACAATGGAGCCCATCAGAGCAGGGCAGTCCCTCTGAGCCCAAGACAGAGATCAGGTTTGGGGCAATGAAAGCAGAGGGAATCTGCAGGACAGAGCATCAGACAGGAGGGAGGGGCAAAGATAGGAGGCCCCAGAGTCTGTGTGGGGTCACCCATGACACACAGTCCACACCTCAGGGCTACAGGATGGGTACTCAAGTGAGACAACTGTGTGAGACTCACCAGAGAGCAGCTGCTGTGGGGTTGGCAGTGAATTGATATGAAAGGTCAAGCAGTGCTGGGACACACTGGAGAGACCTTCAGCCCAGGCACCAAGCTGAGACACCCAAAAGGTTGGGCTTTAAGAGTGAGGACTGTTAACACAGCCAAAAGCCAAATCCTTCAAGATCCTTAGAGCAGAAAGTTTGGAGATGTGTGTGCCAATTTAGGGGGGCTTGGGAAATAGCCTAGGCTTTGCACAAATCACCCCTAACAAAGTATAAAACCCAGCCCATAGGATATCAAAGGAATCAACTAGTACCACCTGCTAACATGAAAAGCAGCACTCTTAAGAAGAAGATAACAGAATCCATAGTCTCCACAATGCACTACATACTTAAACACCCAGCATATATTCAGAACTTTCTAGACACACAAAGAAACACGAAAATTAATCCTTAATTAAGGGAAGGGGGAAATAGCCAAGGGCGGTGGTATGCATCTATAATCCCAGCTATTCAGAATGCTGAGGCAGGAGGATTCTAAGTTTGAGGCTGTGCTAGGCAACTTAGTAGCAAGACTATATCTCAAAGTAAAAATAAGGGCTGGAGATACGGCTCAGTGGTAGAGCACTTGCTTAGCATGAACTAGGTCCTGGGTTCAGTGCTCAGTACCTCCACACACAAACACACACAGGCAATACAGACTTATTCCAAGTGTCAGTGTTAGCGTGTAAAGATCCTAAAGCATCTAACCCAGTGTTTGGCATATCAATGCCCAGTAAATACCAGCTGCTCGATCCCAATTGGCAAAGTAAAGACTTGTGCTTTAAAACATGGGATAGCAAAGGAAGATGCACCCAGTCCTCACAAACTGAGGCCGGGCTGACTGACTGTGCAGGGACCCTGAAGGCATCCATGTGCACTGAGGAAACAGATGGGCCATCACGATGCTACTCCCTGTGTGAGTCCCTTGACTCTAGGCCCCTTTCCTCCATTTATGACGGTGGTGTGGACAGGTCACCTCAAAGGGCCCTTTCTCTCTAGGACTCTGAGTGCGGATCACAGAAACTGTTTTCAGTCTGAGATAGGCCCTGAACTGGGGCCCAGAAGAACCGGTTGGAGAGGGAATTGGATCTCCATTTAATGGCTTGGGGGGAACACGTGCTGGGGTGTTACTCTGCCAGGTATAATCATGTTGGGCTGTGGACAGAGGAGGAGCTCATTTTCCAAAGTAACCTTTCTTGAGACACGTCTCCTAGCAACCAGCTCCTCCAACAGCACAACCTTCAGGGACCTCTGCAGAGACACAAAGGCTTTCTGTCACTCCCTTCTTCAAAACCCCCAACCGAAACCAATTATCAGCCTCAGTGCCAATGAGGAGCATTGATGGGTGACGGATGGGCCCTGGTGAGGAAGATTGCATAAGGGTGCCAACCCACATGGCACCCCTTTCCCATCTGTGAAATTACTCATAGCCTCACTTCAGGGATGGTGGCATGGGCTTCAGACCTGAGCTCAAAACCCATTTTATTAGCTGAGTGACTCTGCTTAAGTTACTCCACCTCTCTGAGCCAGTTTCCACATCTGTAAGATGAATTACAAGAGGTCAGTGTGCACCCAGACCCCCTTACTAGTCCAGTACACCCACGCCTCGTTCCTGGGAGTAGCAGCTACTCCCAGCTTTCTCAGACCAGCCAGAGCTGATGGGGGGTTGCCCCACCAGAGACTTGAGGGCCAAGCCCGTCTCCAAGGGTAGCCACAGTTCAATTCTCAATGACCAATCCATATGGAAGTATCAACCACCAGCAACATTGCCTCAGGGAAACATAGCAGGTGCCCAGGAGACGGGTGCCATGAGCACCCTCTTCCCTTTATTATCATCATAATTAAAGGCAGACCTGGGGTCAGGGGTTCTGGGAACAGTCTTGGTGAGAGGTTGTCGTCATTGCCTTTGGACTAATACAGCCAGAGGCAGGTGTATCAGCTCCCTTGGTTTTCCTCAATCAAGAGTAACAAATTATTTTTCTGCTTATAGAAATAGCTAAACGTCTGATCTCAGAAATAATCCAAGTTCGTTACAAAACCAAAAAAACCTCAAGAAATGCAGATAACTACAAAAATAAATGGATGAAATGCCCCATCACTGGGTATAGTCACTGAGGACATTTTGGTGTTTTTTTGCTTTTTTGTTGATTTTAAAGATAAAGAAATGGAGACATAAAAACCAGGATAACACAAAAACAATAAAGGAAATACAATATTATAGAGAAGGTAGTAGGGAATTAGCACTGGATGCTGTAATACTTAATGTTATTTTCGCATTTGTTGCTCACTTATACAGATGATGGCTCATTTGATTAATCAGTTTTCTCCACCCTCATCTTTGCTGCTCTCTCAACCAATCATTCATCTTCCCTCTGATAGTAACTGTATTTTATTTTATTTCATTTTATTTTTATTTATTTATTTTCGGTTTACTTACTCCCTCAGGCTGTCAGATTGGGGAGAGACATGGCTGCTTCTAATTATACTGTAACAAACATAGGTGAGCACAGATTGCTATGGCAGGAGGTGGAAAAACACCCATCCTCAAAAACGGTAAATCGGCAGGGAACCAGGTTCACTATAGTCACTCCCACCTTGACAAGCCCTCAAGGCCATTGGGAGTCCGGTTGAGTTGGCGGGGTTACCCCGCGGGCCGCCAGGCTCCTCCTCGATGCAGTGCAAGCAGAGGACCGAGGTCCAAGGTGCTCCCAAAGGCCGGGTGGGGTCCACGGGGTCTCCCCTGCGGACTGACTGAGGACATTTTGATTCATATCTTTCCAAATATTTTCTACATGAATTCACATAATATCCATATACAGCCACAGCTAAATGCATATGTATGCACAAGCATGTGTAGGTAATTTAACTCTACACATACATGCATATGCAGATATATATGTAGCACTGAATATGTAGTGTAACACTATACGTCATAATATATATAACCAGTTCCGTAATCTTGTTTTCCACTTAATTTTCAAATACAGAGAGTAGATATCCTCCATAGAAAACCTAATTCTATAACATCATTTTTAGCCAGAAACTGTTACATTTTTCAACTATAACACCGTACATTTAACCAACTCCTCCTCATCTCTGGACATTCACCTTAACGCCTGTCTTTTTATTCTTAGAAACAAGGCTGCTTACTACACATCCCTGACTGTACGTCTCTGTACCTATGTTCAAAGATTTCCTTAAAACCAATCCTAGACATGGAAGGGCGCAGCGGCAGGGCCGTGACCGTGCTTCCCCGCACGAGGGCTACACGGCCAGCATGCCATCCAGGAGACCAGGGCGCTCGTCGCCCAAACCTTTCCAACACTGAGTATCATTGTGTTTTCTTTTTTGCCAATCTGATAGGTGGAAGATAATACTCTGTTGTTGCCAGCGTGCATATTTCTTTTTCTTTCTGGTTTCTGAGGAGGCCAGGCCTCTTTTCTTACACTTGCGGGCTGTTTCAGATTTCACCTGCTGAGAACCGCCCTTGTCCTGTCCTTGGCAAGGCCCTTGGGCGGGGGTCTCCTCCCTCCCCTCTTCCTGCCAAGAAGTGGCTCAGTAGCTTCCCTGGTGTGCTGTTTTACAAACTCTCAAAGCTCTGCTCTGACAGGATAGAGCCCCACATGGCAGAGTTTTCACCCCCTGCCTGAAGCCAGCCTGAACCGGGCTTGTAGGGATCCAGTTCCATGGGCTATGGACCTCCTGCCACAACCCCTCTCCTGCCCGTCTGCCTGCCTCACCATGGAGACTTTAGAAACCAGATCTGCTTACAGGAAAAAAAAAAATATTTTCTCCGAAATTCCAAATCTACTCAGCAAATACATTCCAGGGCAGATTATTACCACAACTCAAAAAGTCTTTTCAGAGAAACTTACCAGAACATTCCTTTAAAACCCAGCGTTCTTGACAGATTTAAAACAGGATTGTACATATGCCAAGATCTATCACAATTGATAGTAGCCCAAGCATTGACGCAGGAACTGCTCTGGTTAGAAGTTTCCCTGCGGGTCAGGGCAGCTGCCCATATACATAAAAACAGGTATCCCGTGTTCACTGAAACCTTGTTCAGGACTGCAAAATAAATGATAGCAGTTTGGCCTCTTCCTCCTAATTTTTAGGTTGCACGAGCAGTTGGCTGGGTGGGTTCTGAGCCGGGGCCTCCTGCAGACAGCAAGAACCCAGCTGGAGTGGATCTTGGGCCCCCAGGGTTTCTCTCCTGCGTCTGCAGAGTGCTGCAGTCTGTTCTAAGTGGTACGTCCTTGTCTTCCAGTGAAATGCTGCAATCCAGGCCTCAAGTACATGGCCAGTGATGATCAGGGGTTTTCCAAGCACAGGTGGATGCAAAAACCTGTATCTGGCATTCCCTGAACAGAAAGGAAATTCACATTCAAGGGCTCCCCCAGCAGAACAGTGGAGATTTTCAAACTTACATTAAGGAACTGCTGAAATCCATAAGGTATTGACCAGGCAGGAGTGCAGGAAATAAAGAATTTTGTAAGAAGAATTTAAAAAGTCCCAAGTGGCCCTTGCCATCCCACGGTAAATCTGAACCAGTGCTTGAGAAAGCTGGCTCAGAAGGTAAAGTAAGTTTCTGTACAACACAGACAGATTAGAAAACTCTGCTTTGATCCTGTCCCGATGCTAAGACTGCATGAAAGAACCAACATGAGTTGTAAACCATCTAAGTGCCCCTCAGTAAGGACACAGAGGATAGGTTACAAATGACTTCCCCACAAACCACTGTGCAGAACAGCAGGACACTATGCTGACCCTGAAGGTGCTACGGTGGAAGAACGCCTTCGACACAGAGCACTAAGTGACAAAACATGTCACAGAGTCAGAACACAGTGTGCGGCCATTTGCATCTTCCCAAGGATAGACTGGAACCAAGATAGGTGTTTAGGGAAGGAGACAATTCCTGGGCAGATGCAGAAGTCACTTATAATGGCTTCACCTGGGCAGGGGGTGTGGATCGAAAGAATTTGGAGAATTTGAGGTTTCACTTTACACACATCTGCCTTGTTTAAATTTTTTAAATTTTTTATTTTATTGGTCCATTTTAGACATACATGATAACACTCATCATAGGGAACTTGTGCCTGTACGTGATATAACTTCCTACTCCTGTCTTCCCATTCCCCTCCCCTCTCTCCAACCCCCTTTGCCCTCTTGATTTACAAAAGCTTTGTAAAGCTTTACAAAAAAACAAAAGTAAGGTAACTGAGTGTTTGGAGTTGTTTCCATTTTTTCCTTCTCTTTTTTCCCTTGTCCCTTCCTTTTCTTCCCCCTCCTCCCTCCCTTCTTCCCCTTCCTCCTTGAAAATATTCTTCCCATTTCCTGATGTCTACTATACATTTTGGTCCCTGTTTACACTTTTGGTTCCTCACACCAGAAAAACAATGCAGTATTTAAACATGTGTGCCTCATTTATTTCACTTAAGAGTATGGTCACCAGGTGCATCCATTTACCTAGAAATGTCTCCGGTTTATGCTTCTTTATGGCAGAGTAGTACTTTATTGTATAAAAAACCCCTATCTTCTTTATCCATTCATCAGTTGATGGGCATCTGAGCTGTTCGCAAGATCTAGTATTAGAAACTGTGCTGCCGTAAACATGAGTGTGCATACGACATTTTTCATTCTTCTGGGAAGATACCAAGAAGGGGAATAAGTGGGTCGAATGGAACCTCTAGTTTTAGTTTTTCGAGGCATCTCCACACTGATTTCCACACTGATGCCACCAATCTACACTCCCGATAGTGGAGAAGTGCTCCTTTTCCCCCACAGCCCTGCCGGCACTTGTTACACTTTCTGGAGAGAGATAGAATTTTGGCATTGTTTTAATTCACACCTCTCCAGTGGCCAGTGATGCTAAACATTTTCTCTTATATTTATTTGCCATTTGTACTTCGCCTCAGAAGTGTGTATTCATCTCAGATGCCCCTTGGGGGGTTAGGTCTTTAAATTGGGGGTCAGATATTTTTGAGTCCTTTATATACTCTGGATATGGGCCCTTTGTCTGAGGAACAGCTGGAAAAAAATCTTTCCCACACTGTGGGTTGTCTCTTCTCTCTGTTGGTGGTTTCTTTTGCTGTGTAAAAGCTTTTTAATAAGAAGAGATCCCATTTGTTGATTCTTTGTGATAGTTCCTGTGCAACCAGGAATTTGCTCATAAAGTCACAATGTCTTCAAGAGTTCCACCTCTTCTATCTTCCAGCGGATTGAATGTTTCTGTTTTAACATTTAGATCCTTGACCCATTTTCATTTTAGTTTAGTACATGGTGAAAGATATGGGTTAGTACTAATCTTCTGCATGTGCAAAGCCAGTTTTTCCAGTACCATTTATTAAAGAGGCTATTTTTCTTCCAGTGAAGGTATTTGGCTCCTTTGTCAAAAATAACATAGCTGCCAGGGGTGGTGGCACACACCTGTAATACCAGCACTTGGGAGGCTGAAGCAGGAGAATTGTTACAAGTTTGAGACCAGCCTGGGCTACAAAGTGAGCTGAAGACCAGCCTGAACTGCATAGTCAGACACTCTCAAAAAGACAAAGAAAAACAAAAAAACAAAAATAAGGTAGCTGAGTGTGTTTGGAGTTGTTTCTGTATCTTCTAATCTGTTCCATTAATCCTGGGATCTGGCATTTATTTCATTTGTTGTTTTTTCTTTTCTTTTTTACCAGTTATGATGCTATTTTTAATTATAGTCGCTTTGCAGTATAGTTTCAAGTCAGGAATTGTGCCCCCTAACTTGCCTTTGTTGCCCAGAATTACTTTCACTATTCTAGATCTCTTCTGATTCAGGATTTTTTCTCTAATTCTGTGAGATATGCTATTAGTATTTTGATCAGGATTGTATTAAATCTGTATATCAGATTTTTAGAAGTATGGTGATTTTCACAGTATTGGTTCTTCCTAACCAAGGACAAGGGATACATTTTCCATTTTCTGATATCCTCTTCAATCGCCTTTTTCAGAGCACTGTAGTTTTCAATGTAAAAGGCTTTTACTTCCTTCACTAGATTGACTCCTGGGCATTTCATTTTTTTAGATGTTACTATGAAAGATGTTGTTTCCCAAATTTCTCTCTCAGTAATTTTTTTATTTGTGTACAGGAATTCTATTGACTTTTGAGGGTTGACTTTGAATTCAGCTATGTTACTGAATTTGGTTATTAAATGTAGAAGTCTTTTTGAGCATTTTGGGGGGGTCTCCTGTGTAGAGTATCACGTCATCTTCAAATAATAATAATTCAGTTTCTTCCTTTCCCATCCTTATTCTTTTTATCTCTCTCTCGTCTAATTGCTCCGGCTAATGTTTCCAGAACTATATTGAATAAGAGTGTTGATAGTGGACATTCTTGTCATATTCCTGACTTCAGAGGGAAAGCTTTTGGTTTTAGATAATTTTCTCTGACTTTGGCTATTGGTTTGTCATAAATGGCTTTTATCAGATTGAAGTAAAAACCATCTATTCTGATTTTCTGTAGGGGTTTTTTTTTATCATGAATGGACTTTGTTAAATGTTTTTCAGCATCTTTTGAGATGATCATGTGATTTTTGTCACTGGCTCTGTTAATATGGTGCATTACATTTATTTATTTTTGTATGTTGAACAATTTCTGCATCCCTGGGATGAATCCTGGTTGGTCGTGGTGTATAATCTTCTTGATGATTTGCTGCATTCTGTTTGCCAGTATCTTACTGAGGATTTCTGCATCTACGTTCACTAGGGAGATTGGCCTGTAGTTCCCATTTTTGGTTGGATCCTTCTCTGGTTTTGGTATCAAGGTAAAACTTACTTCCAGGAATGAGTTTGGGACTTCCCTTTCACTTTCATTAAAGAGTTTCAGAAGTAGTAACATTAGGATTTCTCTAAATTTCTTACAGAGTTCAGCAGTGAATCCATCAGGATCTGGGCTTTTCTTTGTAGGTTTTTAATTACATTTTCAAAGTCATTGATTGATATTGGCTTATTTAGAATTTCTATATCTTCTTGCTTCATCTTTGCTAATTCATACGTATCTAGAAATCTTTCCATCTCTTCTGTGTTTTCCATCTTTTTAGAATACACATTCTCCAAGTAGGTATTGACAATCTTCGGTATTTCTGCAGGATCTTTTGTGATTTCACTTTTAATTCCTATTGCATGGATTTGAGTATTTCCTTCTCTTTGATAAGAGTTTGTCCATTTTTAAAAAGAGTTTGCCCATTTTATTTAATCTTTCAAAGAATCAACTCTTCATTGGGTCTTTGTATTGTTTTCCGTGTGTGTGTGTGTGTGTGTGTGTGTGTGTGGTGCTAGGGATTGAACTCAGGGCCTTGTGCATGCAGGCAAGCACTCTACCACCGAGCTGCATCCTCAGCCCCTATCTTGTTTTCTTAGTGTGGATTACATTGATTTCTGCTCTGATCTTTATTATTTCCTCCCTTGTATGAGCTCTGGGGATGACTTGCTCTTCTTCTTTCTGGGAGCTTGCAGTTCAACATTAGGTTGTTTATTTAAGCCCACTCTTTTTCTGATATGGGAATTTACCGCTATGAACTTCCCTCACAGGACTGCTTTAATTGTGTCACATAAATTCTGGCATGCTGTAACAGCATTTTAGCTTAATTGTATTTTTGTTGTTCTTTTTTTTTTTTTTTTTTTTTTTTTTTTTTTTTTTTTTTTTTTTTTTTTTTTTTTTTTTTTTTGTCTTTTTGAGACAGGGTCTTACTATGCAGTTCAGGCTGACCTTGAGCTCACTTTGTAGCCCAGGCTGGCCTTGAACAATCCTCCTGCCTCAGCCCAACAATCCTCCTGCCTCAGCCTCCTGAGGGCTGGGATTATAGGCATGCACCACCACACCTGGCTATTGTACATATTGCTTAACTTCTTTAATTTCACCTGTGACCCATTGGTTGCTCAGGAGGGTGTTATTTAATTGCCATGAGTTCATAAAGTTTTTGTGGTTTCTTTTACCATTCATTTCTAATTTCATTGAATTATGATCTGTTAATATGCATGAGATAATTTCAATTCCTTTACATTTACTTAAACCTGTTCTATGAGCTACTATATGGTCTATTTCGGAGACTGTCCTATGTGCAGCTGAGAAGAATACATATTCTGATGTGTCTACATTCTGTAGACATACACAAAGTCCATTTGTTCAAAAGTTTGGTTCAGTTCTGATATTTCTTTGTTGTTTTTTGTCTAGTTGATCTATTTGTGAAAGAGGGTATTAAGCAAGCAGTCCAGCACTTATTTGATTTTCATGTCCAATAATATTTATTTTATATAGTTGGGTGTGTTTGTATTTGCTGCATATATATTTATAATTGTTATCGCTTCCTCTTGGATGTTCCCTTTACAAAGACGTAAGGACCTTCTTTTCTCTCTTAATTAGTCTTGGCTTGAAATCCACTTTATCTGCAAATGGAATAGCTACTCCTGCCTTTTTCCAGGTTCCTGTTGCATTATTTTCCATCCTTTGACTTCCATCTATGAATTTTTTTGAATTAAATGTGTTTTTTGTATGCAGCACATTGTTTTTTTTTTTTTTCAGAACATCTTTTTTTTATTTTAAAGACAAAAGAATGGGAGCATATGAACCAGAATAAGCCACAAACAATACCGAAAATACAAAACTATACAGAACATAGCAGGGAATTAGCACTGGATGATGCACTACACAATACTATCTTCACATTAGTTAACACATAAACATTAAAGGAAATACCAAATTATAGAGAAGACAGTAGGGAATTAGCACTGGATGCTGTATAATATAAAGTTATCTTCACTTTTGTTAATACAAAAACGATTGAGGAAATACAAAATTATAGAGAACATAGAAGGGAATTAGCTCTGGATGCTGTCCTACATAATGTTACCTTCACATGTTATTCAGTTACACAGATGGCCCATTTCATCATTCAGTTTT
>PVLD010017026.1:0-22664 GCA_004027595.1 Dinomys branickii
CCCCTTAGTCTGTATCTGCTGATAGAGTGACCCCTAACTGAAACTTGACCCCCACCTCTTAGTCTGTGTGTGTGCTGATAGAAGCCCCCAACTGAAATGTACCCCCACCCTAAGTTTGTGGTTTTTGTGGTTTGCAAGCTTAAAAACCCAGCCGTCCACTCACTCGTCGCTCTCCTTGCCTGCGTTGCACTGGAGACGCTGCTGGGTACCAGCTTGAGTAAAGCGCTTCTTAAAGAGATCTCATTTTGTTCTGGGCTTCTTTTTGGGGGTCCCACAGTGATGTCCTGGGAATTTACATGTTTTTAAAATTCTTTTCATTTTAAAAGTAAAAGAATGAAAACATGTTAACAAACAGACAGCCATTTACAAAGTAACACAAGAACAGTACAAGCAAAACTGAATTACAGACAAGGTGGCAGGGAATTAAAAATGGTTGTTGTATTACATATTGATGAATTCAATGTGTATACTCAGGAAAGCAAATATAGTCATGCAAGATTGATCAAACAACTAATGATTAACTGTTCCTTACAATAAAGTGACAGAAGTCAGTAGTACCACTATGTAAGCCATCCTGCATATACACACATACATAACTATCCCTTTCTTTTCTCTTTCCCCTCATCCCAGTTGCTCTTTACTTTTGAGCAGTTTCCTTTCATTTCACACTGTTTATCATACCTCCTAATTTATATTCACACTGTCAGGTTCTTACACTAGTGATACAGTACGTTGCTTACACATGCACATCTGATTTATTCTAGCGCATACAGCATACCTGCCTAAATGCAAAAGAATTGAAATCATCCCATGCATATTATCTGACCACAGTGCAATGAAATCGGAAATTAATGACAAAAGAAATTCCAAAAACTCCATAAACACTCAGAAATTAAATAACAGCCTCCTGAACAACCAATAGGTCACAGAAGAAATTAAAGAAGTTAAAAAATACCTACAAACAGATAAAAACGCAAATACAACCTCGCAGAATTTGTGGGATGCAATGAAAGCAGTTCTCAGCGGGAAATTTATAACAGTGAACTCACACAGAAGGAAAACAGAAAGAGAACAAATAAATAGCCTAATGCTGCAGCTCAAACTTTTAGAAAATGAACCAGTCAAGCTCAGAGAAGGGAGGAGATTATAAAGATCAGGGCAGAAATGAATGCAATTGAGATGAAGAAAACACTACAAAAAATAAATGAATCAAAGAGTTGGTTCTTTGAAAGAATAAATAAACTTGATAAACCCCTAGCCAATCTTATCAAAAAAAGAAAGGAAAAAACTCAAATTCATGCAATAAGGAATGAAAAGGATGAAATCATACAGGAAATATTAAGGAAAATATTCAAGCATTTCCTCCAAATTTGTGTTATTTTCATTCTCCAGTAATATGTGTTTTCTCTTTTCATCTGTCCATTCTGTTTATTTACCCTTTCATATTTAGAGACCATGTGATTTTGTTCTCTGTATATGATGGGTATTACGTGCATCTGTGACTCTTTGTCCTTTACAAATCATACATCATATTTCACTGCTAAGCTATTCCTTGTGTTTGGGGTTGGAAATTTTGACAACCCAGCTTTAAAAATCATTTTGTAATGGGCAAGTTTTGTGACAAACTTTGGGAAACTGAGGATTTATGAACTACCACGATAGCCTTTTTTATGAAGAGGCCTTGTGGAGATGTTGGAACAAAGCTGATGCTATTTTTCCTTAGTAATACTACTGAGACTACAAAAAGGCTGTTCTGAACCTCCTTAATTTGTCTCAATCATTACTCAATAAAATAAAATTACTGAGATGTTACTTGTTATGCACCTAACATCTAGTAAGTACAGTGTGTATGCAACATAGTATGAGGCAGCTTGTCAATAAAAATTTACTAAACATGTGAAACATATATTATTCTAAACATTTCATCATAACCTTAGATATATTTATTATTCAATTCTAAGATTTGAACAAACTCATATTCAATTTATAATTTCAGTTCTTTGAGGACTCTCCATACTAGGGTGAGATGGAATCTCAGTGTTGTTTTAATTTGCATTTCTTGAATGACTAATGATGTTGAACATTTTTTCATGTATTTATTCACCATTAGTATTTGTTCATTTGACAAGTGTGTATTCATCTTGTATGCCCAATTTTCAATTGAGTCTTTGAATTTGAGGGGCCTGACTTTTTAAAATTCTTTATATGTCCTAGATAGAAGTCCTTTGTTTGAGGGGCAGTTGGCTAAAATTTTTTTCTCAATTGTGGGTTTTCTTTTTACTCTGTTAGTGATTTCTTTAGATGTGCAAAAAACTTTTTAATAAGATGAGATTCCCATTGTTGATTCTTTGAAGTATTTGGTCTGCCTCACACGCTGGTCAGCGAGGTGCAGTGGTGACTCACTGGGCTTCCTGAAGATGTCCGGGGTTCAGCCAAGCCCCTGCAGACACCCTCAGATTAATTTACTCTTTCAGTTTCTTAGACCAGGGAGATGATACTATGTTTATACCTGTGGGTCTGATTTCTTTCACTTATAAGTGTGATCCTTAGTTAAGTCACTAATTTTACATTTGATTTATACTCTCAAATTCTTTATTGAAGCCTTTTATTGTTTGTAGGTTTCTTTCAGTCTATTTTCTTGTGATTACCTGGAATTCAATCATATCACCAGTAAGTAATGTTGATTTCTGTCCTTTTCAAAGTTTGTACTTTTAGCTTCTTTCATTTGCCTCATCACATTTGGGAGTACTTCCAATAAATCCTAATCTTTGAAATGTTTCCCCACTGAGAGTGGCTTGGCATGGTAGAACAGATCTGTAATGCCAGCTACTCAAAAGGCAGGTGCAGGAGGATCTTGAGTTCAAGGCCAGCAAGGAAAAGTTAATGGTAAAGTGCTTGCCCACATGTGCGAGACACTCGGTTGAGTGCTTGGTGCTGAAAATCAAAGCTGCAATAGCTTTTGAGTGAAGATAAGTTTATTTTGTCCATCTGTATTTATAATTTTTATTACTTGCTCCACATTCTGTTACATGTTTTCGTCAAGAATGTATACAATATTTTATAAAAATACCTTTTAATTACTACTAGTTTTGATTTCAATTTTGCCTTCTCAAAAATAATTGCAAAGATTTTCATTTTTCTATGTAGCAACATGGATTTGTCTCATTTGAAAATGTTTTAGTTGAATTAAGTGGAAATTTATCTGTTAGATTAGGTATATACCCTGTAGTCGGTCCTAATAAATTCTACTTTATTAGAAAAATTATCTACTTCAACCAGATTTATGAATTTTGTTACCACGAATATGACAAATAATTTTCTCATTTATTTAAGTTGTTATTTAAAAATACATTTTCAAATTTTAATCAGCACATAATAATTATATGAACTTACAGAACATAGCACAGTGAATTTAAGTATATGTATAAAATGTGTAATGATCAGGATGGGCAATTGCCACCTCTCTCACCTCAAGGAGGTAACATTTATTTATGTTGGCAACATACAAAATCTTTTCTATTAGTTATTTTGAAATACATAATTAATTGTTGACAAGCATCCTTACTTTTTGTTTGTATTTTTTATCTGTAGTTACTGAAAAAAAGATGTTCTTTGTCTGCTTGCTTGTTTGCTTGCTTGCTTGTTTGCAGCCCTGGGGGTCTAGCCAAGAGCCTCCTGCATGCTAAGAAAGTTCTCTGCTACTGAGCTATGCCCCAAGATCTGGAAGAGGAATTTTAACGTGATTTTTTATCCGGTTTTACTGCATGAAGTTAGCAAATATTGCCTATATTACTTTACTTTCTGGGGCGTACTGATTTTGTTGAAGCCAGTTTGTAGTCCATTTTTCTGAATTTCAATACGTCTGTAAAGGAAGAGGCCTTGGCCACTTTTCAGCAGCATTAAAACACAGTGTTTTTATAAACCTCATTGATAAGTTTAGATTTTCTGTCCTTACCTTTGCCCATCTGGTCTATGTGACGAGAGTGTAAAGTTAAATTCTAATAATACGTTTTCTATTCATATTTATTTTTAACATTTCAAACTGATGTATACCATAGAGAAAAATATACTCCTTATACATAGTTTGATAAATTATTTCTGAATAAACACACTTAACTAACTAGCCATAAACAAAATAAACAGTACCAGACAATGTTGCACTTCCAATTTTTTTTTTCCAGTAGCAGTTCGTGACTTTACCAAGCACGATATTCTCCTGATGCTTTAGATCAGTATTCTCTGGTACTCTTACAATTTCATATCAGGGAAGTTGGTTTAAAGTACATTGATTCTATTTTATCATTTTGTTGAACTTTGAGAAATGCATTTATAAGTGTGTTGCGTCTCTCATTTTCTTAGCTTTTTGCTTCCATTTTTAATTTTTTCCATTTATATCTTTTGCACTCCTTCCTGATTTCTATGTAATTTTTAGTCCTTTTCTTCCTTCTAATTTCAACTTCAGTTCAGTTACAATTTTTTTCTATTACTTTCCTGAGGTCTGCCAGATTATATTTTGGGTAATTTATTAATCATTGCTTTCTAAAGATCTTTCTTTTTCATATGACATTTCACCAAAATTTGACTTGTTATGCCTTTGGTACAGTTCAGGATGATATTTATTGTAGTTTTACCTGCTTTGCTGATTTTTTCTGTATATGGCTCTTTGTTACTAACTTTTGCTCCTGTCCCTCTCTCTCCCATATTGCCGCATCTTTCTATCATTCTTTTGCTGGTCTTCTTTCAATTCACTTATTACTGAATGGATTATTCTTGATGTCCTGTGAATGTTTGGGGATGTGGGCAGGGTCATGTACAGTGTCCCCAGTCAGTCACTTACCAGATCATAAAGGCTCTGTGGTGCTCTGTTACTAGGACGTTTCTTAATAATGTCTTCAGCACTCAGTACTAGGACACAAAAATGTTTGGCAGGTGAAGAAAATGGTCAATTTTTTGTTCTTTTTTCCTCTGCTCTCTTAGTATGTATTGTATGGGAAAACTGTCTCCGTATGCTCCATCTGCAGGTGTGTGTGTGTGTGTGTGTGTGTGTGTGTGTGTGCGTGTGTGTGCGTGTGCATGGATGCACACTTGTTTCAATGAGTAATAGTAGCAGGACAAAAGATGCAATGGAACCATGCCAGTGTTTGGTTGCCAATAGCTCTTTACCAATTACGGGGAACAAATTAGCCTATTGGCTGCAGTTGAAAGACCTTGGACCAAAGGCAACAGTAGACAAATCTTTTCCTACTTGTATCTCAATGGCCACAACACTCACTATAGGCCCACTGAGTTCTGAAGTAACATGTAGTAATTGGAATATGTGAAGCATTTGAACACATAGTGCTCAAAAGTGGGGATGAAAGTAAATAGAAAGAAAACAGATGACCCTTTTGTTTCTAATCTAAGTAATGATAAAATGATTATATCTGAATTTTATGGAATAGTCTATCTGACAAAGCAGATTTCTGAGTGTCACTGTCCTTCATTCTGATGCCTTTTGTGCTGTGATCATAGGGTGAACGACTCTGTGGTGGCTATGGGAGTGTCAGCTTGATTGGCTTTGGGACCCGCCTGGAGGATTGGTGGAGCACACATCTGGGTGTGTCCGGGTGTCTTGTGGTGGCATGACATGGGGTCCTTTGGCACTGTTCCCCTGCTCTGCTTCTCAGCTGCACTATGCCCTTCCACCATGATATAAATGCTTTGGACGCAGCCCATCATAGGTGCGACTCCACTAAACTGCGAGCTCAATGAAACCTCACCCCCTTTAAACTGTGGGTAGTGAGTCTTGTGTCCCAGCAATGGAAAAGTTGATGAATACAGGCTCCAAGATTTTTTTTCAATAGGTCTACAAGGAAATCAAACCAAAATTATCTATTTAAAGCCTAGCTGTTTAAGTTTAATAAGTATGTTTTGACAACACATTATATGTCAAATCAGTCAACTAATTGTGTCTGAGATTATACCAATTGTAAAGCAACATATTAAGTAATTTAGAACCACAAATGTAAAAATGTAGTATCCCTTCTTACCTGAGCTTATAATTTACTAGAAATGATAAGTATATCTAAAAATAACATGGACAGAGGATGAGTATGTGTTGATGAGAAGTCATTATTGACTGAGGAACTAGAGAAGATTGTGGTTGGCTTGGGGGCATGGGCAGGTATTACAGAGCAGCATGAGGGTGAAAGGTCTCTGAGAGGACTCGATTCTGGGGTCTGCTGGGATTCTGGCTGCACATAACATGGCCAGAGAGCAGGAGCTGGGTATTTGTACCATGGGAGATATCTTGATAAGCAGATGATTCAAAATATTTGAACTTTAAAGAACTATTATGCTCCTTATAATCGTTTTGCAAATGAAGGCAATGAAAACAGATAAATTTCTCGGTTTCTTGTCTCAGAATTCTTTCTTGGAGACTGCACTAGTGCTCAGAGAATGGACTCCAGTGTCTTGGTTCAGTGCTTTTACTGTCCACATATTTTCTACAGAAGACAGAGGTCAAACTGAATGAGGATTTGCATGCCAGGGAAAGAATCTAAAAAATATATGGGAAGATAAAGTCTATACTTTAGATACATTAGAGGAAAAAGGAAATAGAAACAAAAAGTCATTTAGGCATAATCTGGATTATCATAAGCAAATCCCACATCAGTTTCAATTTGACACCTCATAATGTCCTGTGTAACTAGAAAGTTTGCCAGAATGCCCTTTTAAGTTTAAGGCAATGCATGGAAATATAGGAACGTGGGAGTGTTTATGCCTCTGTTTACTCTGTGGGGGCATTAGCTTAAATAATGGAATTGAGACTTACATGTAGAGTGTAAAGTTCCAGCTTTCCTACCAAGGCTCGTGCTAGACATGGCCCGTATACAGTCAGTCCCAATCTATGAACATTCAACTTGCAAATTTCACAGATACGAATGAACCTCACATCTGGTTTATTTATGCTTTATGCTGTGTATTTGTGTCAAAGGTGCGCAAGACTCATTTTGTTGAATTTATGAGCAAATCTGACTTGTGTATATTCTCCCAGAACAGAATTCCTTCATAAGCCAGGGATTTACTGTATTGTCTTTCTTCTTTGGACATTTATGTCAAAGGTCACTTCTCCAAAGGTAACCTGGGAAGTAACAATCCAAAGCAAATGAGCACTTAATGCAGGCCAAAGATCTATATATGCAATTTAATAGTCAGACTGCAACTCATTGCTACAGGCTCCATTCAATAGCAGCATGAAAGTATAGCCTTTCATATTTTATCATTTTTTTCTTCCCCATCAAGAGCTGAATGTGTTTCAAGTTTATCCTTTGTCTAAGCAATCAATTCTCAGGAAAACTGGCTGTCAAGCCTACAGCTTGAAGAAAATAAAAAGAGAATATCAATAAGCTTCCTGCTGCTTTGTCCAGTATAAATGATCAGATTTATGCCTTGTATGTCTGCTTCCTCTTTTCTAAAGCTAGGCAGTCAGCCTCCAGAGGGGAAAAAGCCCACGAACCATCCACTTTAAAGATCTTGACATGTACCTCTGGGACTAGTTAATTGGCTTTTTGGGTTTTCTCATTTGAATTAAAGATAAATTAGAATCAAAAGAGTTATTATACTCGACAGCATTTTATTTCTGATTTTATTATTGCTTAAGTCTCACTAGATATGGTTCACTTCAACTGTAATATCCAGAAAGCAGGATGCACACTTGAGATGATAAAGTGATTATAAAAATGTAATTATTTTATAATTGAGTTTTTATAATCACTGCTAATTACCATGTAACACAATGGTTATAGTTCAAAAATAATGAAAATAATGTCCATAGTTATGCGCTTTTTGGTTAAATGGGTATATAATTTTCTCTTGGTTGTAGCTGTGTCGATTTCAACCACAGTAAATGTAAATGTCGCAATGATTAAAATAACCTTGCATTATTATAATCAAACGATTAACTTTGGGAACTGAGGCAAGCTCATAATCTTCTTGCCTGTTATAGTGCTCTCTGTAATGATGTTTCAAGTGCTTTGAAGCCACAGAAAGTCGTTCGTACCTAGAGACCAAAATTTTGAGGCTTCAAAGAGCATATGGTTCAGCGACCAATTAATCTGAAAGTACATGGAATAAGTTTGAATTTCAAAGTGTGATAAAACATGAACTCCACTAAGTGACTGATAAAAGAAAATAGATTGTTTTGACTACATTATCTTCATTCAGACAGCTTAAAGCATTTAGTATGTAAATCAGATTGTCTGTAGTCATTGCTTTCCATGGAGGATCAATCATTGAAGAAAGTTATGGAAATATGTGTAATAAACTGAGAAAGTTCAAGAGAATGTCATTAAAGTCTTTAAAGTTTTAGAAAGTCAAATACACCTTTCACAAGTATTCATATTAAGTAAGAAAATCATATATTATTCTAAGAAGATAGGTTCTGAGCATGAAGAACAATGAAAGCCATATGACTATGTCTTTTTATTTCTCTGGCGTGTCCTCCATTTATGTAAAATCTATGTCATCATGAGTGAATGTTTTAATATTCTAGGTCTAAGTTTGTGTATAATGGGAACAGGACTTCTTACATGTGGGTGTAAACCCTGGGAGTAGTGCATGACTCAGCGGGTTGCTGAGTATGTGCCGAGCAAGTGTTTAGTGTTCAGTGTGGACTTTCCGGAAGACAGAAGCAAGTGAACTACTGGTGCCTGTGTTGGCCAATTTACCACTCACAGTTCAGCTTCACCACTTTGGGGTTAGGTCACATGCACTGTTTTTTTTTAATTCTTCATCATGACCAAAAATTGTTTTCACAATTATTTTTAAGCAAGATTAATTACTTCTTCATTAATGAATTGGAAAACCATAGTCAAAAGATCATATTTTACATGTATGAATCTATTTTATGAATGAATTTTTAAAGGATTATAAACAAACAAAACATAAAAACACCAAAGGATATGCAACCAAGACTGAACAGTCCTGAAAACCCAAAAATATTTACATTTGATCCTTTTCAAAGTTTTCTGACCTATGTTCCATCAGTTCATATAACTACCAGGAACTTTGGATAAGAAATTCTAAATAATATATATTTATTCTTTAAGGTTTCTAATATCTGCTATAAAGTACATCTGCACCATCAATTTATCAATATTTGCAGTCGGGGTTGTAGGAGCCAGCCTATGAGTGGTGGCAAAGATGAGACACAAAGAGACACAAAATAGGTTAAAATGTGGAAGGTCAAGAGGTTTTTGTCTCCTTTCAACAAACAGCCCCAAGTGACTGTCTCATCTTGGCTTTATTCACCCAGACAGGGGCACAAGCAGTGAGAGTCACACAGGATCCTCTGACTTCCACCATCCATAGGACTTGTCCAGGCATACAACAGGATCTCAGCTGTTTTTCCTTTTCTTTACTGTGTCAGCATGCTTGCAGGTCACCTTTCTCCTTAGTGCTCACAGAGGAGGCCAATTAGGTCTTAATCTTCATATCTGGTCTCCCACATTTTCCACTTTTTGTTTCATAATAACAGTAGTTGAATATCAATCACTGCTTGTTTGTCCCTAGCGGAAGCATGTAGGTGTGATTATTCAATCTTTTGATTTGATGTATAGCCTTTAATAACTATACCTCCACCCACAGTTGTAATGTATCTGCACTGGCTCCTTTTGAGGGCCTAGTCCTATCTGACCACCTATATGATAACTAATTCAACTGTGTCTCTCTCTGGAGCGGTACCCCTAACTGCTGCGAAGGGGTAGAGATGCCAGGCATTTTCATCTTGGGTAGGCACTGACGATCAGCAAGTCTTTCTGTTTCCTGAGTAGTTTTCTTCAGTTGTCATCTGAGGGAAGTCTTTCCCTGGTGGGGAGAGCAGAGTCAAGTTCTTCTATGGACGCATCGTAGGGAGGACTTCCTCATGGTCATACGCTCCTAGAGGGTACATACAACTTTTGTCCATTTCCTGCCTTGAGCAAACCTCTGCCCCCATGCCAGAAGAGTAGCTGGTCCCTCACAGTTTCCCATCTCATGGAACTGCCACAATGCTTGTGCCTTCTCCTTTGCTCTGCTCTGTACTTCGCATCTGTGTAACTCTTCAAGGCCACTATCTGTATTTAACTACACAGGGAGAATCACAGAAAATGTTCATTCAATAGGTTGACATTCATTATTCACTGTTGGACCAAAAAGTCCAGTAGGAGAATGAGAAATAGGCAGTACAATTAGCATGAAAGGCATAGTCAGATTACTTGGAAATAGCTGTGTACTTGCCAAAGCAGTTTCTATTATCTGAAGCTCCTTAAGGGTCTTGGGTGTGAGGGTACAAGGAGAATTCAGACCTGGAAACCAAACATAGAGGACTTATGACTTTTGTGACCTCTATCTTGGTATACTTTCAAGTAGCCCTAAGACTTTAGTCCCTTGGATGACCCCTTGCACTCGTAGTCCTTATTAGCATTCTCACGCTTAGGCACATGGTATCTGTCACTGGACAGCTTCCTGCAACGTGGTGAAAAATGGGGCATGAAGCTCACAGGAGCCTTGGAGAGTGTGTGAAAAACACTGAGTAGGAATATCATCCCCAAGAATAGTTAACCAGGCTCATTTTATTACGAGAGCCATTTGATAATAAGCCTGGTCTGGAAGAGTTAATTGTGAGATTAGATCTGAGTACAGACCTGTTCCCAACAGCATTTCTTCCATAATCTCTGGGGCTCCTGCTGGCTGATTCTATTGAGCTTGCTCAGCTGCTAACTCTTGCAAATTAATATGCTAAGTTCAGTATTGCCCTGCAGAAAGTAAGGGTTTACCTAAATGCTTCATATCTAAAAGAGATAAATGTAGAGTTTTTAGGACAATCTCCAAAGCACCGAATGGGAAAAGTCCCTGAACCCCATGATTCATGACACTGGATTTTAATTCTTTGAGCAATTTATACTCCAAAGGATTATGCTCATAAAAATTTTATTGTGGATTAGTAGGGTCAGGATGAATATTAATTAGAAACGTACTTGTTCTGAAGGGCTCTCCATTAATCACAGCCTGTCTAACCCATTTTTGATAAGGAAATTCTACTTCTGTCTCAGTCACAGATGGAGGAAGATACGGAGTAAGAGAGGAGGATCAGGGCTCTTCACCCTCATCCCCATCCTTTCTCAAGGGTGCAGTAGGTGTGGGATATTCTCCCTCAGTTAAAGGACAAAGAATTGCACGGACCAAGCTCCATGTGGGAAAAGTTTCGTGGAATACCACAGAGCCTTGGGTATAAGCATGCTCCAAACCCTCTCTCACTCAGTCTCAGCTCTATCTACGGCAAACATACCCACCTGAGGAAACCAAGGGTTATGTTTGATAACATCTTGAAACATGTGAGAAATCAACTGAGTATTAACTTAAGAGCCAGACTGTGTAACAGGGCTGATGAAGATGAGACACAAAGAAACACAAAATAAGTTTACATGTGGAGGGGCCAGGGAGTTCTTGTCTCTCTTCAACAAACAGCCCCAAGTGACTGGTTCAGCGTGGCTTTATTCATTCAGACATGGGCACAAGCAATTAGAGTTACACAGGATTCCTCTGACCCACATCATCCATGAGACTTGTCCAGGCAAACAACAGGATTGCAGCTATTGTTCCTGCTCTTTAGTGTGTCACCATGCTTGCAGGTCAACTTTCTCCTTAGTGCTCACAGAGGAGGCCAACTAGTCCTTAATCTTCATACCTGGTCTCCCACATCACTTTTTCAAAAATTTATTAAAATGTGTTTAAATGGAGAGTATATGGATTCTGTTGCAAGGATCATGAAAATGTACTTATATTTGCATTTTGAAATAGTCTTCCAACATTGTATCAAGCATAACCTTAATTATTACAGTGTGTGTATGATATGACACGAATACTGTAGACCACCATGTTAGATTTATGCTCTAGTGTTGTATGTAGTCTTGTAGGAGCAAATGAGCCAATAAGAATCTTCTGTCTGTGAAACAAAAACAAATATCACCCACGTTCATTTACTTATAAAGCAGCTTCACTGTTGCAAAAGTAAAGAAATTCTGCCCCAATGTGTGCATTGTATTATTTTAAAAGAAGACTTATGTTTTCCATTCTGTTTGCTTTTTGTTTCTTTATTTACAATAACACTGGGTAGGGTAGTGCTAATTAAATAACAGCTATTACTAATGAGTAAAACTGCCAGTTGACAACAAAGGAACCTGGTTTCCATAAATTGTGTATTGTAACTGAACTTCTGAAAATAAAACTACTCCCTTGACTACTTAATTATAAATATTTATTATCTATGAATTTTTACAATCTGTGGCTACCTGGAAAATTGTAAGAGCCATATGTAGAATAAGAAAAAACTACATTCTAGAACAATGGCCCCAAATCTTGTACTGCAAAAAATAATGGATTCAAAGATGAAATACAAATTATTCATAAAATCTTTAACCAGCTACCCTATAATTTCTTCAGAGTACTAGTCTCGTGAAAATGAAAACAGTAACTCTTCTTTGACTATTGGGAAACTGAAACACAAAAATTTTAAATGTCACATTAAGTAAATGCAAGAGGTAGGATCCATATTTCTTCATTTCTAAACTAGCACTCATGTACATGTGCTCTAAGAGATTTTAGAAGTGATGAATTATTGATGGGTGTCATGCTGCTGTTGACTTGCCAGAGTAAGAGATTTAAGATCCAATTGTAACTTGTACAAAAGCTTTGGAATTAATTGCAGACATCTTCAATTTCTTTGCTCTGTCCCTTGCCCAAGGAGAATATCACTAAACCACTTTCATTCCTGTTGCTATCACATTCTGTCCCCAACTGGGTTCCATTGCCCACTAATCAGGGCAGACCTATAATCCTCCTTTAGCCCAGCAGCTGAAAATGATATGAAATCAAATCATACTCAGGGAAATAAGAGCTCTGAAATTTTAACAACAGGACTGGTTTTGGTATTTTAAATTCCCTGGTTCATTAAAAAAAAAAAAAAAAAACCCTGTGCCTGCTGCTATTGTTCTATAGCCTATAAATATTGGAAAAGATCAAATGCTTTTCTGAAATATCAATGTTATCTAGTAAGTAAATTATTTACAAAGTAATCACTGATATCAAACTACAGAAGATGGGAAGAGAAAGGAGTTGCTGAACAAAAAAAAATCATAGCAGAAATTTCCAACTTGTTGGTTTGAGACAAGCTCAGAGAAAAATAATTAATGGGTAATTTTAAAATGCAAGTTAATGAGTTGAATAATTTCTGTGTGTTTTAACCTACCAATAAAACTTTCTAAAATAAACACATGATAGATGGGTGTTGCATGGAAGACTGTAGCTGAGGAGGGGACAGAGGCCAAGTTCTGGCTCTCTATTCCCAGCATGGCCCCCACCCTCCCACACGATTTCATAAAACCTCCATTTCACTCTTGATTCTGTTTCCTTGTACCTATATCCGTCTCTATGAAATGTATTTTCTCTGCTCATTGAGAAATAAAACAGCTTCATTGACAAACAAGCGATGTTGTGAGTCATGTGTTTTTATATGCTGAGTATTTTAGATGAAGAGGTTGCATGAGTTATTGATTAGTGAGAGAGCAAGATAAAATGAACTGAGTGATATTTGGGAAATCCTCCAGGACATAATACAACAAAGTCACATAAAAGTATAAGTATAGGAAGAGTTCACAGGAAACAAAAGTCCCCAAATAATAATTTGACATACATTTCATAAGTGGTAAAAACAAAACAAAAAGTGACTTATGTAGGAGGAAAAGCAATGTATTGAAGGAAATGCATTTATCATGCACAGCCAAGGCATCTTGGAAGAGCTGTACCACTCAAGTACAGGTGTGTAATCCCTAGTTACTATCAGTGTATGTTTGTGTATTCACATCAGTCTTCAAAGATGATGAGCCAACCATCAGGGGAACATGAGCCACATTTTGTGACAGAATTTCAGAGAGAAGAATTTGTTAATTCCTTCTGAAAAGTTCAAGAGTGTTCAGAATGAAGAGAAGGTTTCTTAATTTTTTTGTTGTTGTTGTTGCTATGATTGAATACCATAAACTGAATAATTTGTTAGGAAAAAAGGTTTATTAGCTCATGGATCTGAAGATTGGAAAGGTCACAACAGGGTAGGGGCATGAGGTGAGGTCTTTCTTGCTGGTAGGGACTCCACAGAGTCCAGAGATAAAGTGTGGTAAGATAGAGTATTCTTGCAACCTTAGATCTCTCTTCCTCTTATACAGCCATTAATGCTATCATGAAGGCCTCACTCTAATGACAGCATCTAATTCTAATACATCCAAAATTCTGCACCTCCAAATACCATTAACATACTCCTTTGGGGTTAAGTTTCCAACACATGAATTCTGCTATACTGCTCAAATCATGGCAGAAAATAACTCAGAAAGGAATAAAATGATTTCATCACCTTCTTGATCTGCAGAAAGTACTTCTAGCTGTTAAACTCAGGGAATCAGACCAAGCAAATAACAGTTAGAGTCAGGAGAAGCAAGTGTAAGGATAAGATGCCTAGAAGGGGAATTACTGGGCAAAATGCAGGGACGGCTGGAAGAGTAATTACAGCAGCACTGAGGGCACATCATATCCAGTAAAGCTCTTGATTCAGTGTTGAAACATCTGAGGGTTGAAGAGAGTTTCTGGTTTACTTGTTACTCTTACAATTAAAGCTTGTCACATGGCTTAGGTCCCTTTACTTCAGTGTGCTTACATGTAAATATGAAAACAGTCTTCTATCTCAATACTTTTTACAAGCCTGCCAGGGCCCAAATGTAATGAAGTTCTAGACATAAGAGCACTAAACACAGATGCTTGTGTAATATCAGCACATTATTTATTATCATTAAGTGTAAATAACCTTTGGTCTATAAACTCAGCTGTAAAACAATTATAATATTCTTTCTTATGTATAACTCCACTTAATTCCTGGTTTAAATTACCCCTGCATCCAGTAACAAGGGAAGAAAGGAACAGAAATCTAACAACAATCTCGATGTTGTGAGGATGCGCCCTCCCTTATTTGCCCACATAAATGTTTGTAGTGCTTTGGTGAGTGGGGCTCCGGGAGGCCACCTGGCCTTTGGTTACATACAGTACTTACTTTTCCCATTATGACCCTGCTACTTGTTTCCAACCCTGTATTCTGTTACCCCATCTCATATTGGTCATACAGCTTAAGCAGACCTTCCGTGCCCTGCTGCTTCAGTGCCACGCTCAGGGCACTGACATCTTGGCTAAGGTTACTTGTGGGCCCACCTAATCTAGCACATTCACCACTATCCTCTCATATCACATGTTTTTGTGCATGTTGCCACTTCCCCAAATGACCCTGGGCATGTCTGGAAGAAGCCTCAAACTCTAATACCTCATTTCTCTCTTTGCATAGCCCAGTTCTGCCATGTTTTTTTCACATAACTTCCAATTCTCTTACCTAGGGGCAGATACTGAGTGAGTCTTAGTTGTACTTCAGGTATAGAGATGACAAAAATGAGCAAAGTGTGTCAAACTGATATGGAAGGAAAACAAAAGTAAGCCACACGTTAACATTAAGTTGTATTATTTGGTTTCATAGTTTTTTTGCATATCAGATAGTCCAATAAGAAGCATAGTTTACATTTACCTAGATTATCGCACTTAGTTAGTAACAGTAGGAGGCATGCATGTGTATACATATATGTGTATATGTGTATTTATGCTTATGCATATGTGAATTCTATACAAATGCATGTGAGTATAAATTTAAAAGGATACATTAAATACATGAATTTGTACATATGAGATAAGGTATGGTGTCTTGGTTACCTTTTTTTCATTGCTGAGACGAAATACTTAACACCCCAAACTAAGGAAGGAAAGGTTTATGTAGCACACAGTTTGTGGAGGTTTTAGTCCACAATCAGCTGGCTATAAGACAGGGTGGCAAGGCACAGGGGCAACAGTTTATGGTAGCAGGAAACAGAAAATGCAGCAAGAGCTAAAAAGAGGAACAGCACGCCTCTTTTCCTCCTTTATATTGTAAGCAGACTACCCCTGGGGGGCAGTGCAGCACTCACACCCTCTCCCTGCCCTCTTCTTGCCCAGGATGAGGATGTTTACAAAGTAAGGACTCTGGCTCCCTGCTGAATCACTTAATTAAACTTTTAAATTTTTTAAATTGACATAATGTATCAACTATTGCAATCCATCCCTTGTCAACTTGGCAACCAGGAACATTTTTTAAACCAGTTTTTAGATATAATGACATGCTTATTTTTAATATTTTACAGCTTGAACATTTTAACACAGGTTAACAATACTTAAGAACCTGTATTAAGTCTATCAACATTATATTACATTAGAACCATAATATTCTGCTTCTGGATCTCCAAAGATTCATGCACATACCTTTAGCAAAAGGCATTTAGTCCATTTGTAAGAATTGCCAAAGTCCTAACAGTTTTAGCATTGCTGAAAAGTCTAAGTCCCAAATACCCTCTGAAATGTAAGGCAACTCTTAGGTACAAACTCCTATACAAATAAAAGCAAAGTTAAACACTTTTAACATTTAATGGCATAAGATAAACATTTTTATTTCAAAAGTTACAAACAGGGAAGCACAGGATTGGGACCAAAGCAAGTTCAAAATCCAGCAGGGCAAACATTAACTCATATAGTTTTATGTCTAGCATTGAAGAAATCTGTGGCAAGTTGTCAGGTCTGAAGAACGTGTAGAATTCTACCCCTATGGCACTTCTGGAAGTTACAGTTGCCATAGATTTTCTCCTAGGCCTACTTTGCTCCCTCATTGCAGCTTTCCTTAGATAATTTACATTCCTGGCTTTTCCAAACTTTTGGGGTCTCCACTGCATCTTTGGCTTTTTACTCACAGCTTTGTTGCCTTCTGAAATTGAGGTGGAAGCCATTTTAATCCCATAACTCTTGCATTTTGCATGCATCTAAAACCACCACCCTGTGGATAATGCCAAGTTTTGCTGCCCCATGGAGCAGTAGCCAGGCTTTTCTCTCTCTTTGCTGCAGCGGTAGAGTTTACCAACAGGAATTCTATTAGCCTTCTGGTCTTTTGAATTCTGACCAGAATCTCCCATATAAAACAACCTAAGGCATTTCAGCTCTACAGTTTTAAACAACGTCTCTGAATCTTTCCAAACTCTACCATGCAAATCATTTCTAAGGCTGTTGAACCACATGGTCAGGTATAGTCACAGCAGTGACCCCACTCCTGGTACCAAATTCTATCTTGGTTACTTTTCTATTGTTGCTGAGACGAAACACTAAACACCACAAATTAAGGAAGGAAAGGTTTATTTAGCTCACAATTTGTGGAGGTTTTAGTCCATAATCATCTGGCTCTAAGGCAGGGTGGCATGGCACAGAGGGAACAGTTTAAGGTGGCAAGAGATAGCAAAAACAAGAGCAAAAACGGGAGAGAGTAAGTCTCTTTTCCTCCCTTATATTGTAAGCAGGCTGCCCACCCAGGAGGATGGATATAGCACTCACACCATCTCCTTGCCCGTCTCTTACACAAGATGAGGATGTTTACAAGATGAGGACCCTATCACCCTGCTTTTGTTGTCTTCTGCTGCCATGAACTTTCGTCCCTGCCATGTGCCACTCTGCCTTGGAACCAGCTGATTATGGACTGAAACCTCCACAAACTGTGAGCCAAATAAACCTTTCCTTCTTTAATTTTGGGCATTAGGTATTTTGTCTCAGCAAGAAGAGAAAAGCAAGTAAGACACGTGGTAACTACATGAATCTATCTTGTGTATCTTCCACTTTGGTATACTAGATTTCTATGAGGTCAAAAAGCTTTGATCTATGTCTCTTTGGGAACAAACTATGAGATACTGTGAAATTCTATCTAGATTTGGTTAATGGAAGTATTTTGTGAATTAAAATACTATTTAAAATAAAAAGCAAAATTACCTAAAATACTTTCCTAGACCACTGAGTAGGTCTTGGGGAGAAATTCAAGGGAAACTTTTCAGGTATCAATCATACTACCATCATCTTTCTTCCTTCTTAGAGAGAAGTCTTTCAGACATTCATCAGCTTTCCACAAAGCTTCTACCCTACATTGTTGTACTGAATGGTCTGTCAACTTTAAAATATTTCTATTTTCCTTCCAGTGCCACCTCCATAGTTTTCCTTGGCATTTTCACATCCATTTCTGAAAAGTATGTCTAGCTTGTATGCACCTAGCCTTGTCGGCTATGTTACCTCCTCATTAATACTCATCTCTGGCTGGATATCAAAATTGATGTACCAAGTCATACATTTGGTAAAGATTGTGCATTATCACCATGATTTAGAATTTTACTATACAATTTGTGCTTTAAACACTAGCATATGAAATCTGTTTGAATTAATTTTTCACTACCCAGCTGTTGTACAGTACTTTATTTCATTCTCTTCTGTGTTTATTAACAAAATATATAAAAATTAAAATACTAGCCTACTGAATGCAAACCAGTTAAATCATCAGGGTACACAAATTTTCACAGAATGGACAGGCAATAGGACACATTTTAGTTTTCAACATTCTGTACACTTATTTTATGTGGAAGAAAAATTTGAATATGTGATTTTATACTGATCTATTCTCTTTGTTATATATATTTTAAAATTTTTGTAATATTACTTCATTTAAAAACAAATTTAAGATAATTATGTAAATATATATATATATTTGTAAATCTAATTTTCTTTGTTTAAAACAAGTAAAATACATATGGTGAAACATTCAAAAAATAAAAACATGACTTAAATAGAAATGTTTTCTGATGCACTAAATATCACCCTCTCAGCTCATGAAATACTTTTCAATTTACTATTTTTCTTTCCTACTAGCTTCCCAGTAGATCACTCACTGAATGAATTTTCATCAGTTGTGAATCATTTTATGTTACCTTTTTATATTCACTAAAAATTACTAATACTTAGAACAATATGGAAATTTTTATTTGGTCTTATAATTACATATTTTTTAATCCATAAGATTAACTGTCTTCTCTGGAACTGGAACTGGAATGTAGTCCTGTCTTATTCCTAATGTGAATGTCAGTGAAATGTAGTGTTCTGCTTTTATTTTGTAGTACCTGGGAGAGTTTTTAAAAATATAAATTATGCCTTTATGTTTATTACCTTAAGTCATCTAAGCAATCTATTTCAAAGAAATAACATTGTCATTTTATATATGATACATTGAGGCCTTTAAAAATTAAGCAAATCTTTCACAAATATATGTTAGAAAGCAGAAATGTCAGGAAGGAGTGCTTCACTGTTCTCCAAAGTCTGCACTGCCAGCTGACAGCAATTAAATAGAAGGTGCCATTGGAGAATTCAGGTAACTGCAGTGTAAATAACTTTGTTCTCATTCTGTCTGTTATAATTAAAAGCTGCTTGCTATTCACAGAGTAAAACCCATCCTTTATTGAACTCTTTTTCCAAAGAAATAGGAGATAAACTGAAGAAAAGTCTGAATTCATATATAACTTGTGTTGGACTTTAATTGATGGGCTTATATTTTAGGATTTCCCATAGGTGATGTAAAATATATGAAGGCATTACCAGGATGACAATTTTATCACAACTTGCTGTGATGTGCCATAATCATATTAGATATTAGAGTACTCACCAGAGGAGCTATTGTCCATTCCTGGTGAAGTGTGCATGCCACAGGGAAAGCAGGACCACACCGCATTGTACTTGTTTGTTCAGCAAATTTTTATTGAGTAACTGTTATATGCCAGGCATTAGTATAGGCACTGGATACAGAAGGGAACAAAGTATGTCTCATCTCAGCAGTCTGGGAATTATCTATTGGTGAAGGAAAGCAAAAAGAAGACAACTAAATCACCAAACTTGATCATTACGGCAGGTGAGATAACGCCAGATATAAATAAATTTGTGAATAGTAAGTGCATAGGGTGCTGACGTAGACAAGGAGTTGGATGTGGATCAGTTGGAGAGGTGGCACTGGAATAGTCTATCCGAGAAGAATGAAACTCTAGTCCTGTAAAGAGCAGAGAGGAAGTACTGGGATGGAGGTAATCAAAATCTTACGTTGGACACATGTATGATCGATAGTCACCAAGAGTCTACATTTCTGTTTGAAACACATCATGTTCTCTTTATTTTTCATAAACTGGTTTTCTTTGCCATCTATCTTATTTTCTGTCAGTGGTCTTGTAACTCGCCTGTAGGAAGCAGCAAAGGGCTGATCAGCCAAGCAATAGTGACTAAAATGCCCTTGCTTGCTGGTTGACTTGGGGCTAAGTTTGGTTATTGAGCTTTACCTTTCTTGGGTGAAAAAGCACAAGTGATGCATACAGAAAATTAATTGCAGCACAGGATTTCTAGTCACTTGTTACAGAAGGAGCTGATCAGATTGGGACTCAAAGAAAAAGGTACAAACCGGAGAGAGAAAGAGGGTGTCACAAGATTATTCAGATGATTACAAAAGCACATGTGACAAGGGGCTTTTAGAATAACTTTAGACCCATAATACATGCTAAATTATCATATAACATATTTGTAGTTATATGCATACAAGTATAATGTGAAATAAATGTCTTGCAATAATATGCAAATGAATTGTTTACTGCATGGAGATCATCCGTGGTGTAGATTTCCTTTCCTTCCCTCTCTTTTCAGCAATCATCTATTCGCTTTCACTGCCTAGAGGGGAACAGCGAGCCCTGTCTCTTCCAGTTAAGTCCTCAAAAACCACCAGCTTGTGCTCTGCATCCCCTGTCTGAACTCTCACAGCTCTCTCTGCGTGCCGTGTTCTGATCAGAGCGAGCTCAGTAAGCACCTCAGGGCCCGGGCCTGAGCCTCACCCTTCACTGTGTGCACGCTATTCCTGGTGCTCTGGAGGTGCTCAGTGTATGTGAAATTAAAACACACTTTTCTTGTTCAACTGCCATTGCAGTCACAGTTTCTGTGCTCTGAATGTAATTTACATTCGTTGCAGCCTCCAATAAGGAAATTTGAGAGAATTCTTTTAGGTCCATGAAATAGGAAAGGGCTGTATGATACAGCTCAAAATCTAGATGCCACACAAGGAAAGACTGGTCAATTAGATAGCATACATGTGTACCTGTGCACATGCAGCAGGTCACATTCATGCGCACTCACTAACTTTATGATTAAATAAAATGTCATAAATAAAAGGAAATATACAGCCACTGGGTTGTTGAAGATTGTTATTTAACCAGTGCTCTGTTGATTAACAATTTGGTTTTGTCCTTATTCTTTGTTATTAAAATCAGTATTCTAATAAGTAAACATATAAATATATATTGAAAAAATGATGAATAAGTCAAAGATGAATAGTTCAGTTTCCATACATACTATCAATCTCTTTTATGCAGTTTGCACCATTTTGCATGTCTGCTGGTGATACAAGCAGAACCTCTTCCCCATGACCTTAATGAGAGAGTAAGTTCTTAAACATTTTGATTTTTAAGAATCTGATATATACATATGAGATTGCAAAGAGGATGTTATATTTCTTTCTTTATAAGTGAGTGCTTTTTACAATATCTTGTTTTAAGTTTCAGGGCCCTTTGTGATTGATTTTGTCAACTATCTATCCATGATTTTTGCCTATTCTCTGACTTTTTTTCTTTTGGTATTTTTCTTCTTACTATCTAGGACTGCTTCATACTGAAAAAGAATTAGCCTTTTTGCCCAGAGTGTGAGATACAAATATTTTCCCCAAAGTTTTTAGTGTGTATGAAATTGGAAGTTAATTACAGAAGAAATCACAAAAATTCCATAAACAGTTGGAAATTAAATAACATCCTCCTGAATAACCAATGGGTCACAGATGAAATCACAGTAGAAATTAAACAGTATTTACAATCAAATGAAAATACAGATACAACTTATAATAACTTGTGGGATACAATGAAAGCAGTCCTCAAAGGGAAATTTATAGCAGTGAATTCCCACCTCAGGAAAGCAGAATGAGGACAAATAAACAATTTTATGCCGTACCTTAAGCTCCTTGAAAAAGAACAAGTCAAACCCAAAGGCCAAATGAGGCAGGAAATTATAAAGCTCAGGGCAGAAGGTAACACAATGGAGACTCAAAAAAATACAAAGAATTAATGAACCAAAGACTTGGTTCTTTGAAAGAATAAATAAAATAGATAAACCCCTAGCCAATCTTTTCCAAAAAAAAGGAAAAAGAAAACTGAAATCCATGCAATAAGGAATGAAAGAGATGAAATCACTACAGATCCTGTAGAAATTCAGAAGATCCTCAATATCTACTTTGAAAATCTTTACACACATAGGATGGAAAACACAGAGGAAATGGACAGATTTCTAGATAGACATGAATTACCAAAGCTCAATGAAGAAGATATGAAAATCTGAATAATTTAATATCAGTGAGTGAAACTGAGAATGTGATGAAAAACTTGTCAATGAAGAAAATCCCAGGTCCTGATGAATTCACAGCTGAGTTTGGCAAGAAATTTAGAGATTTTTTTGAGGTAGGGTCTCAGTATATCAGGATGGCCTTAAGCTAACTTTATAGCCCAGGCTGGTGTCGAACTCTTAATGATCCTCCTGCCTCAGGCTCTCAGGTGCTGGGATTAAAGGCACGCACATTTACAGAGGATTTAACACCAATCCTTCTC
>PVLD010017026.1:22764-43283 GCA_004027595.1 Dinomys branickii
AAAAAAAAAAAAAAAAAAAAAATCAGAGAAAGACCCAACCAAAGAGAGAACTATATAGATGCAAAAATTCTCAATAAAATGTTGCCAAACAGAATACAACAAATCATTATACACCATTACAACAAACCATTATACATCATTATCAAGATTATACACCATGACCATGTGGGATTCATCCTAGGAATGCAGGGATGGTTCAATATATACCAATCAATTAATGTAAAACACCATGTCAATAGGACCAAAGACAAAAA
Organism: Dinomys branickii; assembly: GCA_004027595.1. Taxonomy (NCBI): domain Eukaryota; kingdom Metazoa; phylum Chordata; class Mammalia; order Rodentia; family Dinomyidae; genus Dinomys; species Dinomys branickii. The sequence continues at coordinate 23,019 of PVLD010017026.1, forward strand.
TCACATGATCATCATCAATGCAGAAAAAGCCTTCCATAAAGTCCAACACTCATTTATGATAAAAATCCTACAGAAAATATGTATAGATGGTCTTTACCTCAAGCTGACCAAAGCCATCTATGACAAACCAACAGCTAACATCATACGAAATGGTCAAAAATTGAAAGCTTTCACTTTAGAATCAGAAACAAGACAAGCTTGTCCACTGTCACTACTCCTATTCAATATAGTTCTGGAAATATTAGCTAGAGCAATTAGACAAGAGGGAGAAATAAAAGGAATAAATATAGGAAAGGAAGAAGTGAAATCATCATTTGCAGATGACATGATACTCTACATAGAAGACTCCCAAAACTCCATCGAAAGCCTTATAAATTTAATAACCAAATTCAGTAGCATACTTGGATACAAAGCTAACACTTAAAAATCAATAGCATTCCTGTACACATGCAACAGAGTGAGAGAGAAATTAGGGAAACCTCACCTTTCACAATAGCATCTAAAAAAATGAAATACTTAGAAATCAATCTAACCAAAGATGTAAAAATCTACACAGTGAAAATTATAGTGCTCTGAAAAAAGAGATCAAAGAGGATATCAGAAAATGAAAGATTTTCCTTGCTCATGGATAGGTAGAACTAACATTGTGAAAATGGCCATACTCCCAAAATTGTTGTACAGATTCAATGCAATTCCAATTAAAATACCATTAGCATACCTCACAGATCTAGAGAAAAAATTCCTAAAGTTCATCTCAAACCATAAGAGGCCTAGAATAGCAAAACAATCCAGGGAAGCAAAGGAAAGGCAGGAGGCATCACAATTCCCGACTTGAAACTATATGACAAAGCTACTATGATAAAATCAGTATGGTACTGGCACATAAACAGACCTGAAGATCAATGGAACAGATTAGAAGTTACAGACATAACTACAAACACACTTAGCCACCTTATCTTTGGCAAAGGGGCCAAACATATTCACTGTAAGAAAGATAGCCTCTTTAATAAGTGGTGCTGGGAAAACCAGCTTTCCACATGCTGAAGACTACAAGTAGACCCATGCCTTTCACCAAGTACTAAACTAAAGTCAAAATTGATTGAAAATCTAAATACTAAAACAGAAACACTAAATTTATTGGAAGAGAAAGTAGTAAAATTCTTGAAGACATACGGTTAGGCAGAGTTCATGAAAAAAACCAAACTGCATGGGAAATACTTCAAAGAATCAACAACTAGGATCTCATCTTATTGAAGAGTTTTTGCACATCAAAAGAAATCACAATAGGGTAAAAAGAAAATCCGCAAATTGGGAAAAAGTTTTAGTGAACTGCCCCTCAGACAAAGGACTTCTGTCTAGGACATATAAAATTTTTTTTAAAAAATCAAGCCCCCCAAATTCAAAGACCAAAGACCAAATCCAAAATGTACATCTGAGATTAATATAGACTTCTCAAATGAAGAAATACTAATGGAAATAAATACATGAAAAAATGTTCAACATCATTAGTCATTGGAAAGATGCAAATTAAAACAACACTGATGGGCTGGGGATATAGCTCAGTGGAATAAGCGCCTGCCTAGCAAGCGCAGGGTCCTGAGTTCGATCCCCAGTACCGAAAAAAAAAAAAAAAAAACCACTGAGATTTCATCTCACCCCAGAAAGAATGGCTTTCATCAAGAAATCAACCAATAACAAATGCTGGAGAGGCTGTGAGGAGAAAGGAACCCTACTCCATTGCTGGTGGGAGTGCAGCTTGGTGAAACCACTGTGGAAATTACTTTAGAGATTACTCACAAAACTAGAATTGGAAGTCCCACTTAACCCAGCTATTCCCTTTCTGGGTATTTTCCCAGAAGAATTAAAGATATCATACCACAGCAATATATGTGCATCCATGTTTATAGCAGCACAATTTGTTAGAGCTATATCTTAGAAACAATACAAATGTCCATCAACTGAGTAATGGATAAAAAACGTGGTATTTTTATACAATGGAGTATTACTCAGCTATTAAAAAGATAACTTGAAGCTTTTGTAGGTAAATGGATGAGACTAGAGACCATACTCATAAGTGAAATGAATCGTACCCACATGTGTAAGCATCATGTTGTCTCTCTGGTGTAGGAACCTGAAAGAATAAGTGAAACTCAAAACATACAATAGAAGATAGGAGAAGGAAAGAAGTTGCTGAAAGGATGGAATGACTGGGATGAGGGGAAAGAAGAACAAAGAAAGAAGGCAGGCAAATATATATATATATAGCTGTGATAACTGTACTTCTGATGTCTGATGATACATTCAAAGGAACAGTTAATGCTTAAAATTTTTTATGTTCTGACCAATTTTGCATGCTTGTATCTGACAATCTGAGCAACTGATTTGACAGCAACAATATATAATGGAATTACTATGGTGAATTATTATCATCTTGCCTAGTGAAACTCTGTATTATCTCTAATGTTTTATGTAATAATTATTTTTTATTTCTTTCATGATTTGAACAATCTTCCATTCTTACATATGGTCATCTGAGCAACTTCATTGAAGGTAACAATTTGTAATATAACCACCACTCTTAATTCCAATCCTTTTGCTTTGAAACCCTGTATTACTTTTAGTGTTCCTGCTTTGTTTGTTTATGTCTGTGATGTTGGTAGGTTGCTATTGTTCTTTTTATTTTTACTACTCCCTTTAAAATAAAAAATAAATCTCAGTGCACTCACACAATGTAATATTGTGGATCTATAAAAAGAATGAGAACATCTCAAGGCTGATGCAGGAGGGTCTCCAGGGGAGACTGCTAATGAAAAGAGCAAAGTGCAGATCCACATATGAAGGGTGACAGATGGAGGATCCACGTGTTCCTCTCTGCTTTTCTTGAAGAATCACGAAAAGAAACAGGAAGCTAATAAAATCATTACCCAGAATGGGCTGAAGAAAGAATTCAGAAGAAGAGAAGTTGCAGGGCAGGACTCCTCCACGTGTGCTTTATTGTATGGCCTTGTGAATCATTAACTTTCTAAAATCATTTCTTAAAGAAACCCGTGCCTTTTCAAGGGAACAGTACTGTAAATATTAGCTATGTGTATATACACTTTATATTTGCTCTCATTCAGGTAAGATCCATGTTATATATGAAGAAATAAATATCACAACCTCTGAGCATGCAAAGAAGAAAGACTAAAAGAATGGGAAAACAATTTTAGAACCAGGGGCATCTGTTTCGTATCATAGCTTTTCCCTGAAATTAGGGATTTGTCTGTGGTTTCATTTCTTCTTTGCTTTCCTCATCCATAAAATGAGGCTAAGATCAGCATTCTAAGTCACTATGAAGGTCACATAAGCAAAGGCATTTAAGGTCTCTAGTATTTCATCTGGAACACAGCCAGCAGATGTTGAATCTGGAACTTGGTCCAGGCTACCTGCTTTCTAGAACCCTTTTTCAAGCATATACACATAAGCTGGGACAACTTGGATATCAGGAATGACCGTTCTGCTCACCCTGCTCTCCGTGGACATTTAGCCAAGAGTTTATCTCCTCTATAAAGCTTTCTTTTCTGGGGATTCTATTTCACTTATGGTTAATATAAAACGCCTCATGAGTTTTATATGCTCATCTTCTCAGAACCATATTACCGTTTGGTATTTCCTTCCGTACTCCAAATCATTTCTAAGACCCTCACAATTGCTAAACCCAGTTTTGTTCCTCTATCTAAGAGAAAGCTTAAATGCAAAGTAGTGAAGTTAGCCTAAGTCTAGAGTACCATTTACTATGCAATATTAGAGTTTTGATCTGTCTTTTAATTACAACACTTTGCAGTCAGATAAATATAATTAAATGTCTCTATCTCTCTAATTCTTGACATTTTTGGATCACTTTACATGTGAATATTAGTATTCTGGGCCCAATATTATTTAACCAATTTCTATGCTGGTGCTTCCTAGTATCAAAAACCAGGGCATGGCACCATCAAAACTGACATTCAGTTATAAAAACGGCAGTGCTTCAAAGTTTTTCTTGGGTTACTCTTGAACATATATGTGTTATATATTGACATTTGTCATTCTAATTTACCTGAAAATAAAACTTAGCCATTCTCCTGAAAAATAACACATTATCAAAACTAAGTCACAGAAGGAGTGGATCCCTTGGCTTGTATAAAGATTCCACAAACTATTTGTTGCATTGTGTTTTCTTGTTCCATTTTTCTTGGTTGACAATTTATTACTACCATGGCATCCCCTTTAGAAAAATAGAATTTTTGTTGCTGTTATTCCTGGTAGCATAAATTATAGTGCCATTGAAGAACAGCTAAAGAACAAATTAAAATGTAATATTAATATTCAATTTTTGCATGGAAATTTATTCATCCATTTTTGATCATTGTTTGCAAATCGGGGTGAAACTCCATGGTACCCTTTTGGACTCCTTTATATTTCCCCTTCTTTTTTAAATTTTTTTGTTATTTTTCTCCTTCTTGTCATATACCACATGTGTGTAAATATTTTGCATCATTTTCTTTTTTGAGATGGAGTCTCACTATGTAGTTCAGGCTGGCCTTGAACTCACTGTGTAGCTCAGGCTGACCTCAAACTCATGGAGATCCATCTGCCTCAGCCTGAGTGCTGGAATTACAGGAGTGTGCCACCAGGCCCAGTGTATATATTTAAATGTGGACAGCTGGCTATATATAATTTATTTCTTATAGTAGCACCTACTTTTTAAATCAAAACAAATTTACATTTATTCTACCTTATTCATAAAAATAATAGTTACATTCACTCTTTACATGAAATCTTTTGTCCTGTACGACCTCAACTAAATCTCATAGTAACCTGGCACCCAATGAGAGAAATGTTATTATTATATTCACTTTAGATGTGAAAATATTGAAGTGTACACAAGTTATAAAAGTAGTGCAGAGCCAGTGCAGCATGCAGCACATGCCCCAGGTGGGATGAAGTGGCCTGGAAAAGTCCAAACCAACAGTAAGATATCAAATCAGCAGGAGAACCAAGGGGCCAGAAAGACAAGGCCAGGCCTAGGTGTGGGTGAACAGGCTGACAGTGAGTGGGACCAGGAAAATCAAGACAAGGCCCTGACTAAGGTGCACAAGTAAGTTAGGTGAACCAGCCTGGTTCTTTGGCATACAGACACAGGGAATAGAAGTGGGTGAGGGTGCCATTCTATATCAAAGTGTTCTGGAAGACTCCAGCATCAGAGCAGTGCCAGCCCCCATATCCAGAGACCAAGATCAGCTCCATACACAGCACAAACCCTACAGCAAACCTGGCTGAGGTACACAGCACACTTCTGAAAACTGACTTGGACGCTACCATAGACCTGTGAACACCAGAGGAACTTCATGCCTTTTATTTCTGTTCGTCTGATCAATTATCCTTTTTCTGTCTGGTTGGAGTGTTTTGTTTTGTTGTAGTGGTTTTTGTTTTGGGTGGGGTTTTTTTGGCTGCTCTTTATCTTTTTTTCACTAGGGAAGGTTTATTACCTTTCTTTTTGTGTTCTTCTGCTTGTATTCTTTCTCTCTGTGCTCTACTACCTCTTGAACTTATGATGTCTTCAAGTGAGTAAACATTAGCTCCTTTCTTCCTGATTCACTACAAAACACTTAGATTTTCTCCTTCATCCTTTCTCTCCTGTGTCCTCTAACTTCCCAAAGCTTGACTGATCATCCTTTGCATCCAGCCTTGTTTCCACTATATTTGATGACAATAATCTTTTTATCTTGTCCACGTCCCCTCTTCATACAACCCACATCCCTGCAACAGCATAAGATCACTCCACTAAGGGGAAAATCACTGTGTCCTAGCTTCTGGTATGTGTTGGATTTTATTATATAACTGTAGAATTTGATCTTATGGTCAAAGGTATTAGGTTAATAGTTACCATAGTTTGTCAGTGGTTTGGCTGTACTTGATGCTATTGCTATTGCTAGCTGAACTGCTTTAACCAGGATGTCATACATGTTATAATCAGTGGTATGGTTTGGGTCCAAATGTCCCCCTAAAGCTTCATGCAGTCATGAAGCAGGCTTCCAGAGTTTATGACTGATTAATGGTCCAGTGTTGGAATTATGGATGTGAGTGTTACACTCACCCTGGGGTGGGTAGTTTGCATACATTGTAAGGGAGGGAAAGAGGCCGCTTGTCTCCACTGCTCCCCCTTTTGCTCTTGTTGCTTTTGCTGTCTTCCTCTGCCACAAACTGTTGCCCTCTGCCATGTGCCACTCTTCCTTGGAGCCAGCCAAGTATAGAGTGCAACCTCTGCAAACAGTGAGCTAAATAAACCTTTCCTTCCTTAATTTTGGGAGTTGGGTATTTTGTCTCAGCAATGAGAGAGAAGTAACCAAGACAATCAGTTATTTTCCCTTACATGATAAAACTGACCGTATTGGGCCATAATCATCACCATAGTCCAGTACCAAAGGATTGGGTGCTGAACCAAATAGCAACATTTCATCCTCAACAAATAGGAAGGTATGTTTTTGAGATAGACATAAGGAACCACGTATATCTAGAAGACATCACTGAAGAATAGATATCTCCCAGGGAAGCCTCAATATTAGCAATAAAGTTACCTACCATAAGAAATTGGCAAGCAACAACAAAGGAAAGAAAGTAAAATGAAAATTAGGAAATAGAAATGACAAAACTCAGAAGCAAAATTCAATCTCAGACTCCCAGTCCACCCTGGACAAGCCCAAAGCCCAATGAGATAAAAAAAACTGTAAGTCAAGCACTAGAATGCTGAGATCATAGCAGCAGAAATGAAAAAAAAAAAATGGAGAAAGCTATAGAAAAAAATCTCTCACGTACAAAAAGAAATGATGACCAAAATGAAAGATATTAGTGTAGAAAGAGAGAAAAAGAAAGCTTAAGAAAATGATGGAAACCACAAATGCTCAACATAGAAAAGAAATGGAATTCGTAAAACAGATCCAAACAGAAATATAAGAGACTAAAACTGCCATTGAAAGTGTATGTGATAGATTAAATGAAGGCAAGGATAGAGTATCAGATCTAAAAGACAGGATTAAAGCTAACATTTATGAAAAGCAAGATGTTTAAAGAATGCAAGAGAGCATGAAAAGTCAATCCAACAACAGAAAGAGGAAGCAAAGGAGAACAACATAAGGCTGACTGGGGTCAGTGAGAAAGCTGGAGACAGTACAAATGCCATAAATAATCTCTTCACAGAAATAATGACAGAATATTTCCCAAACATGCATAAAAATTTGACATACAAATAAATGAGACATATATAACTCTAAATAACCGAGGCCAAAATAAATCTACTTGAATGTGTATAAGAACCAAGAGTCCAGCAAAAACAGATTATTAAAAGCAGTTAGGGAAAAGAAACAAATCATCTATAAAGGAAAACCCATCAGAATCACAGCAGACTTCTCAACACAAACCTCAAATCAAGGAGAGCTTGGAGTAAGGTATGTCAAACCCTAAAAGAAAACAACGTGCAACCTAGATTGATGCACCTAGCAAAACTATCTTTCCAAATTGATGGAGAACACCAGAAGAAGTTCATGATAATCAAATCACCTCTTCAGAATAATAATAATTATCATCTTATATATATATATATATATATATATATATATATATATATATATAAGAACGAGAAAATGAAAACCACAATCACAAGAACATCAATAGAAAGAAGCCACCAGTTAGGCCAAACAATTAAATAGAAGGAAAGGTTAACAACAAGAAAACAATATGAGAAAGATAGGCCAGTACATATCTGCTATAACCATCATTGTAAATGGACTCAATTCACCAATCAAAAAACACAGCCTAGCAGAATGGATCCAAAAGCAAGACCCAAGAATATGCTGCATTCCAGAGATACATTTAACTCAAAAAGAAATTCATAGACTGAAAGTCAGAGGATGCAAAACAATACTCCATGCAGCAGGAACCCAGAAAATAGCAGTGGTAGTCTATTTGCATAAAATGTGAATTTCCAGCCAAGACTGATCAAAAGAGTTAAAGAAAGTCAGTACATTCTTGGTAGGGGTATACTCCAAGAAGAAGAGATAGCAATCATAAATATATATGCACCAAACACTGGTGCACTCAAGTACAGGAAGCAAATATTAACAGCCATGAGGAATCAAATAAACACTAAAACAATTGTAATAGAAGACCTTACTACCCTAATTTCACAGTTAGATAGATTAACTGGAAAAAAGTCAACAAAGAAATATCAGAAGTAAAACAAACCTGTGAACAAATGGCCTTAATAGATCTCTACAGAGTATTTCACCCCATGATGTAAGAATGCACATTCTTCTCAGCTGTATGTGGTATGTTCTCCAAAACAGAGCACATATTAGCCAAAAGAATATGCTTAGGTAAATGCAGAGGAATTGAAATTATCCCATGCATATTATTAACATAGTGCAATGATACTGGAAATCAACAGCAAAAGGAACCACAAAAACTACATAAAAACATGGAAATTGAACAACACAAACACATGGAAACTGAATAACCAATGGGTTACAGAGGAAATTAAAGAAGAAATTAAACAATATCTATAATTAAATGAGTTCTGATAAAACATATGAGAACTCATAGGATGCAATGAAAGCAGTCATATGAGTGAAATTTATAGTAGTAACATCTCAAATCAGGAAAACAGAAGAAGGTCAAATAAACAAATTAATGTTCAATCTTGAACTCCTAGAAAAGGAAGAACAAATCAAACCCAAAGCTTGCTCAAGAGAGGAAATTATAAAGATCAGAGTTGAAATTAACATAATTGATACTAAGAAAATAATAAAAGAATCAGTGAGTAGAAGTGTTGGTTCTTCATTAAATAAAACATTAAATAAAATCAACAAACCCCAACCAATCTTAACAAAAAGAGGAAAGAAAAGACCCAAATGCAAGCAATTAGGAATCAAAGGGTGCAATCACAATGGATCCTGTAGAAATCCAGAAGATCATAGATACCTACTTGAAGAACTTGAACTCTAACAAAACAGAAAATACAGAAGAAATGGGTAGATTTCTAGATACATATGAATTACTAAAACTGAATCAAGAAGATATAAATATTCTAAATAACCTGGTCAATGAAATTGAAAATGTAATTAAAAACTTACCAAGAAAGAAAAGTCCATGTTCTCTTGGATTCATTGCTGAATTCTACATGAAATTTAGAGATCTAATGCTGCTAATGCTCAAACTCTTTAATGAAATTGAAATAGAAGCAATACTTCCAAAATCACTCCTGGAAGCAAGTATTACCTTGCTACAAAAAGGAGAGAAAGATTCAGCTAAAAAAGAAAACTACAGGCCAATCTCCCTAATGAACATAAGGAAAAAATCCTCAATATGATACAGGCAAACACACTTAAGTAAATCATCAAGAAAATTATACATGATCAAGTAGGATTTATACCAGGGATACAGGGACAGTTCAATATACACAAATCAATAAATGTAACACACCACAATTACAGAACCAAAGACAAAAACCACATGAGCATCTCAATGTATACAGAAAGAGCATTTGACAAAGTCAAACACCCACTCATGGGAAAAACCCCTTTGACATGAAATCCCAGTTGTTGATTCTTTGAAGTATTTCCTATGCAGTTGAGTTGAAATCTCTTCCTATACCTATGTCTTCAAGATTTATAACTACCTTCTCTTCCCATAGATCGTGTTTCTGTTTTAATATGTAGATCTTTGACCCATTCTGACTTTAGTTTAGTGCATGGTGCTAGACCTGGGTGTAGTGTTAGTCTTCAGCATGTGTAGGGCCAATTTTTTCAGCACCATTTATTAAAAAGGCTATCCTTCCTTCAGTGAACATGTATAGCCCCTTTGTCAAAGATAAGGTGGATGAGTGTATGGTTGTGGCTGCATCTTCTAGTCTGTTCCATTGATCCTCAGGTCTATTTTTTGTCAATACCATGCTGGTTTTATCACTGTAGCTTTGTGGTATAATTTCAAGTCAACAATGGTGATGCCTCCTGCTCTGTCTTTGTTGCCCAGGGTTGCTTTTGCTATTCTGGGTCTCTTCTGGTTCCAGGTGAATTTTAGGAATATTTTCTCAGATCTGTGAGGTACACTAATGGTATTTTGATCAAGATTGCATTAAATCTAACAAAGAATGTAAAAGATCTGTCCTGTGAAAAATTACAGTACCCTAAAAAAGGAGATTGAAGAGGATGTAAGAAAATGGAAAAATATCACTTGCTCATGGATAGGAATAACTACCATTGTGAAAATTGCCATACTCCCCAAACTATTATACAAATGCAATGCAATCCCAAAATGTCATTAGTATACCGCATTGAAGTAGAGAAAAGGTTCCTAAAATACACTTGGAAACAGAAGAGACCTAGAATAACAAAAGCAATTCTGGGCAACAAAGGCATGGCAGGTGGCATCACAATTGCTGACTTGCAATTATACTACAAAGCTATTATGATAAAAATCAGCATGGTACTGGCAAAAAACAGACTTGAGGATCAATTAAACAGATTAGGAGATGTAGAAAGAACCTCAAGCACACTCAGCCTCCTTATCTTTTACAAGGGGGCTAAGCATGTTTGCTGGAGGAAAGACAGCCTCTTTTTAATACATGGTGCTAGAAAAACTGGCTCTCCATATGTCAAAGACTAAAATCAGATCCGTGTTTACCACCATGCACTAAACTAAAATAAAAAGATCAAAGATGTAAGTATTAAAACACTAAATCTATGGAAGAGAAAGTAGGTAGAAATCATGAAGACATAGGTGTAGGTAGAGAATCCATGAACAAAACCTAACTGCATGGGAAATAACTTCAAAGAATCAACAACTAGGATCTCATGTTTTTAAAAAGCTTCTACACGTTAGAAAAATTCGCCAACAGAATGAAAATATTTTAGCCAGTTATCCCTCAGAAAAAGGACTTCTATCTAAAACATATAAAGAGTTGGAAAACATCAGACTTTGTAATTCAAACACCAAACTCAAACACCTAAAATAGGCATCTGAGATGAATATGCACTTCTCAGATGAAGAAATACAAATGGAAAATAAATATGTGAAAAAATGTTCAACATCATTGATAATTCAAGAAATACAAATTAAAACAGCCCTAAGATTCCATATCACCCCAGAAAGAATGGCTATCTTCAAGAAATCAACCAATGACAAATGCTGGAGAGGCTGTGAGGAAAAAGGAACCCTTCTCTACTAGCAGTTGGAATTCAGACTGGTACAACCACTGTGGAAATCAATGTGGAGATTCCTCAAAAACTAGGACTAGAGTTCACATTAGACCCAGCAATTCAACTTCTGTGTATCTTCCCAGGAGAATTAAAAAATAGCATACATAGAAATATATATATGCACCTATGCTTACAGTAGCACAATTTGGAATAGCTAAATCTTGGAAATAACCCAAATGCCCACCAGGTGAGGAAGGAATAAAAAAGATATGATCTTTGTATACAACGGAGTACTGCTCAGCCATAAAGAAGGATGAACTTGAGACTTTTATAGGTTAACTGAGTCAACTTGAGGCCATACTCACAAGTGAAATAAGTCAGACTTACATGTGTGAACAATGTATTGTCTCCCTGGTATGAGAAATTGAAAGAATGAATAATGTCTAAAATGTACAATAGATATTGTGAAATGGGAAGAAATTATTCAGAGGGAAAGGGGAACTAGGATGTGGAAGAAAGGAAAGGATGGAAGGGAAAAATGGAAGAAAGCAAGTCAGTTATACCATCAGTGTCTCTTAGTTCATTGAAAGAGAGCGTTTTTGCTAATATCAATTGGAGAAAAATTTAATAACCATGATAACAATATGCAATGTACTAACTATTGCTATTCTCCTATTGCTTTGTTATGAAATTTTGTCTTACCTCTTTTCCATAAAAAAGTGCAGACCTTCCTCACTTAAGAGTGATGGAGATAATCTGCTCAGAATGGCTCTGAGGATTATAATTCAGTCTGCTAAGTGCAACAATAGGAAGCTGCATGTATTTTGATGTTAAAAACTTCAAGATCCTAATACTGGCTGTCAAGGATGGGATAGACTTAAAGGTCAAGAAGGAATGCAATGAAGCTAGTGAGAGTGATCCAGGTAAGAGACAGAGTTTTGGGTTGGGCAGGTTGTGAGGAATGAGAACTGGTTAGATCAGTGATAAACTTACAAGGTAGAGATCACGGTTCCTACTGCTAGGTTGTCCTGGTGAGGAAGAGAAGGAGATCAATACATTTTAAGTTAAGTAGGTGTGATTGGGAAGGACTGTGAAGACTACTGCTTTGGCTATATTATTTTGGAGATATAAGTAGGCACTTGAAAGCAGAAGCCTGAATTTGTGCAGTGCATCAGGGCTGTATAGAGGAAGCTGGAAGTCAATGTCTATGTCCAGGGGATTGGGTGGACTCACCCAAAGAAAGGCATACAATAGAAATGGAAAGGTCTTGTCTCACCAGAAACTGTTGTCTGAAATAGTCACTGTGGATAAGACTCAGCATAGACCTTACTGTATTTTTCAAGAAAATAATGATTTTGAGGCTTATGCAGACACTAGCAGATCAAGGTAGAAAACTGTGCATGATTATCTATTTCTATGCCCCTTGGTAAGATATAGCAAAACATTCATTTTAAAAATCAAACACATACCTAAGCAGTGGAGCACGTGAGTAGCATAAATGAGGTACTGGGTTTGATCCCCCTCACTGATAAAACAATCAAACATCATTGGATAGCTCTCCTTTCCTCCTCACATATAGCTATGTGGTAAGTTCCTGAGTTGCAGACATTTAAGTTGTGAATTTCCAGGTACCAATGACCTTACATCACGAACATTCACAGATACCAACCAGTTGCAGAAGTAGCTCACATACCTGTAAGATGCTGTCGCAATCGTGCTGCTGCATACTCACTGTACAGTGCAATAGTATACAATAGTACAGTGCTTAGTCTCAGGCCAGGGTGTCCAGAAACAAGAGGAGAAGCAGTAGTGATACGGAGGGAACTGCTAAAAAGTGCAAGGCAATGTGCATTGCATGTTCGGGTCAAAGGTGTGGAGGACCCATTTTGTTGGACTTACAGATAACATGGATGTTCTCCCAGAATGGAACTCACTTGTAAGTTGGAGACTTACCGTATTCTAGCCTCTTTCAATGCACTCACAGTTCTCCTCCATTTTCTCTGCTGCTTCTCATACCTAGCACTCAGTAGGCATTTTATTCAATCTTTGAGAAAAGTGGAAATTGTCCCTAGTAAATTAACAAATTAAATACATCCTCCTTTTAATATTATCCAGTTCTCTCCTGTCTGAAGAAGGATAGAGGCTGCAATAAAATAAAGTCAATTATAATGATGTCCGGCTGAACTGAGGACAGGAAAAAATGACATGTGAAGCATAGTAGCCTTATGAAGGTGTCACGAAAATCAAGGGAAATTCAAAATACGGTGTTGGCATCTAGAAATGGATCAAGCAAAGGATATTTTTCTGGTTACTAATCTAGCAGCTTTACCCACTAACATTTGTTGAGAAGCAAGCATATGACCTGAGTTCGTCCTTCACAGCTAAAGTCATCCGAGAGCATAACAAAGCCTTAGTCAATTGGATGCTTTTACTTGAAAATGTAATCTGGTGCAGATGAAGCCTGTGGCCTCATGTGCTAGTGGTTCTTGTACAAAATAAAGATTTCATTTGCTCTTCTGAATTTATTCTACCTTGATTCCTACACATCTTGCAATGCAGCATCAGGATCACAGATATCAAAGCCATAAGCCTCAGAGCCACCTCCACTTGACCTAAAGGGTGTAGAAAAGTTTTCCTGCAGCATGGGTAGCAGTACACAAACTCACATGTCATTTACACACACTCTCAATGACCTAGGAAAGGCCTTTTCTATGGCCCATGGACTTAGGATTGTACCTGCTGGGAACAAAAGCACTGGTATCACTTGTGTTTGTCACTGCTGATCTGAAGAAGGTACAACCCAGGCCCCACAGCTCTAGGGAAGCAGCTACCATGCTATAAGCCTCAGCAACACTTGCAATTGGACTGTAACACCCACAGAACTTAGGGAAGGTCATCTGCCTTCTGCCACACTGAGCTGCAGACACCAGTCCGTACACACCAGCATCAGTTGTGCTTATCCTGTGAGACCTGGAAAAGTTCACTTCATCCCGTACACCAGAGTCATTGTTGCTATGCTATGGCTTCTCTCTTTCATCCTGTGGGTCTAAAGAAGATCTCCCTCACATTCTGTGGCTCAGGGACTGCAGCTGCGGATGCCAAAACACTTGATGGCACTTGTGCTCATCTTGAGGAACTTGGGGACAGTCTTCTTCACATCTTGTACCACTGAGGCTGTAGCTTGCTGCCACAAGCGCCAGTGTCATCAGGCCCCAACTCTGTGGAGTACATACTCCTTTGGATCCTCATGTCCACTTCAAGCTGTACAATCTTTATAAGCCACTGAAGTCTAGATTATTGAGCCCCTCAGACACTGCTGATATCAATTAAGCCTGAAGAAATCACATATTTGATGTGATTCCTCTATAACCACAGCCAAAGCATCCATCCAACTGAGACTTATATAGCATACCACTTAAACAAAACAAAAATGTTTTCCTACAAAAGCCCTTTGTTAAAATTGGAAAAGGCTAATGTTCCATCGAGATACAGACATCAACATAGGGATACAAGAAACATGAAAGGTCAGGTTCTAATTTGTGTCTCCTAGCCTGCTAGTGACCCCATGAGCTTATAAATCCCTTTGCTGCTCCTGAAAGTCAAGGTCAATATATGTTTTGTGTGAATAAGTTCTGATTGCAAGACGTCATTTTTGGAGAACATAATCTCAAAGAATAACTGTATATACCTCAAGTGCCTAGGGAACAAGCATTTCCAGCCAAGTCTCATGCATTGTAGCGTGAAGGTCAATTTTTAAAAAAAAGTTTTATTAGCGCATGTTAGCAGCTTATGTAGTTTACAGACATCTTGGGGAGTGGTTACATGTACGTATTACCGTATTACAGCATGTTTCTTTCCTTTTATTTAACCCCTTCTCCCTGCCCTCCCTTTCCCCTTCCTCTCCTCTCCCTCCTGCTGTAGTTCCCCAATCCCATTTTTCATTCCTCGTGATATTTATCTTACCTCACATTATGGCCTGTAATCTTTACATAACTGGAGTTATTAGGTTCCCGAGTGTGGCATGTCCTTATTATTCTCATTTCCCTTTCGCCTCCGCAGCCCTCGCTTGCCCTTGTTCCCTTGAACTACTTCCCTATTGCAAGCGATCCATCTCGTTACAGTGAAGGTCATTTTCTCCCTGAAATCCTACACTGACTCAAGAACAGGTAGAAGAAAAACTCTGCTTGGTATCCAATTATTTCTTAAATTAGCCCTGTTTTACTGAATTTTTAGATAGCAAATTATTTCTTGCTGTCGATCTTGCCACAGCTGAAGAATGGAAATGTGGGCCAAAAGACAGAGACAAGGGGAACTAACTGCGAGGTCAAGCAAAGTAAATGAGATGCAATATCTAAGTGCTATTAATAGAAACTCTCAGCAGAACCTCGAGGTTACAGAATGAAGTGCCGAAGAGAGTAAAACATCGGCATGGTCCGATCGTTTTCAGTCTGATGGCCAAGAGATGAAAACACTTGGGGGAGTCTATTCACAAGCTCCAAATAGTTCTACTTCTGTTTCTTTGTGAGATCTTCCGGGTTGACTTTGGGCTTTAAAAGCCAGAAATGATAGCAAGTCATTCCAAAGAGGGTAGAAATGGCAGCATGAGGAAGCATGAGCACCCAGTTTTCTTGTTAGCCTTCTGGGTGCAAAAGATAAGGAAAACAGAGCAAAAAATGACAATATCTTTTTCCAGCAGCCATAGGTACCTTAGCTTTTTTGCTCTTAAAAGAAATTCCGCTAGAAGGCATTTGTTCAAGAGGACAAAGGAAGTATGCTTTTTGTAACTTTTACTGGAAGTTAGAAGTAAAAGTTCTGCTTTGTAACTTGCACTGCACGTTAGAAGTGACTCAGACTATTGGGTCCATAAAAGTCAGTAAAGGTCATATTAACTTACTGTACCCTTTAAGAATTAGTTGATAATTCAGGTCTGATTGTGAATTAAAAAGAACGTCAGAGGCATTCTCAGCCAAAAGAGTTCTGTGGAAACTGTTCCAGCAGCCAGATGAAAATTTAAAAAAAGAGTTTTCTTGAGCCCAAGAGCAGTTTCTCAAAGACCTTGCGTAGAGACAATTAAGTTAGATTAAAATCTTTAAAAAAGAGAAATTTCAGAAAATGTGTACTTTTCATAGTCACTATTTTTTTCAAAAGATTCAAATTGTTGAAGATTATAATTTTCTTAGGGAGAAATGATTTTAAAAACTATTAACTGAAATATTGACATGGGTTTGTGTGTGATTGTGCTGAATTATATATTATGGATTATGATATATTGATTAAAATATGAATGAACCCCAAGTGCTTCATACTGTGATATGTCTTGATTTAACAAAAGAAGTGTACATGAAGTGTCAAGTTTTAGAGTCTATGCAAGAGATGTTGCCAGCAATTCTAATAAAAATAGTGAAAACAAGAGCTGATGTTTGAGTGGTTAATATAAATCACTTCACTTCATCCCAAAAGTAATCCATTACACCGGTGCCATGGTCATTCCCATTTTATAGTTGAGGCAAGTGAGTCCCAGAAAAGATAAGTAAGTTGCCTCAGTAATTTACCAGTAGACGAATGAAGAAATGTAATCCTGGTGGCCAGTCTCCCTGTCTGTGCTCTTGGTCACTATGGCCTTTACCAGGCCAGCTTTATATCCATACAGGCACATTCCATTTATTTGGTGAAAAGGATTGTAATGAGCCAATTTACAGTTGAGATAACAATACAGTCTAGAGGTCACCATGTGCTATCTTAGTAAGACAATATTCTCATCTCCAAAGAGTTACGTTTCAGTTCTCACCCCTCTACTTAGATGGCAGGCCACAGGCAAATTAAACAAGTGGCCACTAGTTAGGAGAGATGTAATAATTAAAAATTGTCATGATACCCCTATGAGAAAATATTTTAAGTTGCTATGATTTTTCCGTCGCTCTTCAATTATTATTGTTAAGAAAAAACGGAAACCAATAAACATAATATAAAAGCAAGATGAGTAAAACAGAAGTAAATAGTCTCAAGATGATTTTTTCACTGATTACAATTTTTCTTTTGATGATGTTATTTTCTCACTGTCAGTAAGATTTACAAAAGGTATTTACACTAGGAAAGGTACTCCTCAAACCATTTTTTATCTTTTTCAATAAGCCATCGGAAAAAAGACAGCATGGGTTAATACTGTTGCCTAAGGTCTTGTCAATGATATCTTTAAAGAGTGTCTCCAAGCTGCAGTATTCAGGTTACCCAAATCTCCAAAGAATGACCCACCTTTTCAGATTTAATATATGTGTATTTGATAAAGGGATAAAGGAAGTGTAAGTAAATGCCGAAGAGGTGATGGGAAAGAATTCATTATACAGGAATTGGGAGGAGAGAATCTGGTTGGTGACCCAGGTAGAAAAGCAACTTCCCAACTCACTCAAACTTCTTCTTCCTTTTTTTTTTTTTTTTTGTCTTTTTGGGACAGGGTCTCTCTGTGTGGTTCAGGCTGGCCTTGAGCTCACTCTGTAGTCCACGCTGGCCTCGAATTCTCAATGATCCTCTTGCTTCAACCTCTCAAGTTCTGGGGTTACAGGTGTGTTGTACCAAGCTCAGCAAGAACATATATTTGCTTATCCTGCTTTTTTTGGAACAGGGAACTGAACTCCAGACCTTGTGCTCACTAGGCACGTGCTGTGCCACTGAGCCGTATCGCCAGTTCCCCATCTCACATAATGTCATCCAGGTTCATCTACATAGTCACAAATGATAGGGTTTCATTCTTACGATGAAATAGAATTCCTTTGTGTACACCTACCACACTTTCTTTATCCGTCTGTCAGTGGACACTTTATTGTTTGGGAACAGAGATCAGGTAGCAGGATGAGAAAAGTGGGAAGTTTAGTTGATACAAATTTGAAAACTCAAATGATAATTGCATAAAGTGTGAAGAGGCTAGAGGGGACATGCGTGGAGCTTCACCTGCCATGGTTCCCCATGAAGATGCATAGATTGTGTGCTGCTGCAATAGAAATTTGGTGGGAGAAAATAATGACCCAACAAATTTTTTGTTAATACAATAGACCCCTAGTTTCTGTATGTGAGAAACTGACAGCCTATTTCTCCCCACCCATTTTACATAGGATGTACTTTATTTCAGTTTCCCCAAAGTATATGAAACATATATACATAACACATGTAAGGATATACAATACAATATACACCTTTGTGTATCTATTTATATGAGTGTCTATACATACACACACATGTGTGCACAAACATACACTCATCTAGTGTTTTAGACGGTTCATCTTTAGCTAGGATTTTATTTCATGCAATAGGTAATGTAATCTCTGCGGGCACAGGAGCAGATCATGGGTCCTTCTCACTGATACATATATATGCCATGTCCAGCAAAAATTCTGTAAGTGAAAGATGCTCTCTATATTGGCTGAGTTAGTAAATATGATTAATTCTTAGTTTCATAGAAAATCCTCTAATTTCTTTTCTGCACTGGCAATTTAACCCAGGACCTCATGGTAGGCAAGTGTTCTACCAGTGATTTATATCCCCAGGTCAAATCATTCAATTTTCTGAAGTGAGATCAAAATTGCAATTTCAGCAGTGAGGGAGTCTTTTCTTCACATTCTTTTTTTTATTACTATGTGTAGTACGTAATGATCCCATTCCTCCTGGAGAGTTGGTACCTGTACATAACACACCTTAGTTCCATTTCTACCCCTTTCCCTCTGCCATCTCTTGGTGCCCTTCCCATTTGCAAAAGATTTATCTCCCTATGCCCTATTAGCTATCTTTTACTTTGCTTTTCACTCACAGTTTGGGCTTCTCGTGTGAGAGAAAAGATGTGCTGTTTAAGCTTGATGTTTGATTTGTGTCACTTAACATTATGTCTTGAGGTACATTCATTATGACTCAAGTTCATCGTTCTTTAAGAAAGAACGGTATTCCTCTGTAACGAAAGACCACGTTTTTATTATCTATTTATCTGTGCACTGGCATACAAGCCACTTCCAAGATTTAGCCATTGTGAACAGAGCTGCTATCAACATGGCTATTCATGTATCACAACAACATAATGTTTTTAATTCTTTTGGGAAGATTCCTAGAAGGGAAACAACCAGACCAAAAGGAATTTCTAGTTTTAGTGTTTTGAGAAAGTTCCATCCTGAGTTTTTAATGGTTGTACTAGTTTATAGTCTCACTGAAAATGTACAAGGGTTCCTTTTCCCCTAGCCTCATCAGCATGTGTTATTCTTTGATTTCTTGATGATGGCCATTCTTTCTGTAGTAAGATGTAATCTCAATGTGTTTTAATTTACATTTCTCTAATTGGCAGGGACATTGAACGTTTTTTAAAAATTTACTGGCTATTTGTGTTTCTTCTGAAAATGTTCATTTCAGTTACCAATTTTTTGATAAGGTCTTTCATTTTGGGATGGTCCAATTTTTTGAGTTCTTTACATAGTCTACATATCAAGACTCTGTCTGAGGTGTAGCTGACAAAAGTCATTTTCCATTCTATAGGTAGTCTCTACTCAGTGTGTTATTTCCCTTGGTATGCAGCAGCTTTTCAATTTGATATGATCACATTTGTTGATTCTTGGTATGGTTTCTTGTGAAATTTGGGTTCTATTTAGAAAGTTTTTATCTATTCAAGAAATGCAAATAAAAACAACATCGAGATTTCATCTCACCCCAGTAAGACTGGCCAGTATGAAAAAGTCATCCAATAACAGATGCTGGCGAGGCTGCGGAGAAGTAGGGACTCTATTACACTGCTGGTGGGAATGCAGACTGGTGCAACCACTGTGGAGAGCCGTTTGGAGATTTCTCAGCAAACTAGGTCTAGAGGTTCCATTCAAACCAGCCATTCCTCTTCTGGGTATTTTCCCAGAAGATCTGAAAACATCATATCACTCTGATATATGTGCACCCATGTTTATAGCAGCACAATTTGTAATAGCTAAAATGTGGAAGCAACCCAAGTGTCCATCCACAGAAGACTGGATTAAAAAATTGTGGCATTTTTATATAATGGAATATTATTCAGCTATAAAGAAAGACAGTT
>PVLD010017027.1:0-43180 GCA_004027595.1 Dinomys branickii
ATCTTGAAGACATAGGAGTAGGCAGAGAGTTCATGAACAAAAATGAAACTGCAAGGGAAACACTTCAAAGAATCAATAATTGGGACCTCATCCTACTGAAAAGTTTTTGCACATCTAAAGAAATCACCAGCAAAGTAAAAAGAAAACCCACAAATTGGGAAAAAATCCTAGCTGGCTGTCCCTCAGACAAAGGTCTTCTGTCTAGAACACACAAAGAATTAAAAAACATGTACCTGCCCAAATTCAAAGACTCAATCCAGAAATGGGCATCTGAGATGAATACACACTTCTCAGATAAAGAAATACAAATGGCAAATAAATATATGAGAAAATGTTCCACATCCTTAGTCATTCGAGAAATGCAAATAAAAAGAACATTGAGATTTCATCTCACCCCAGTAAGACTGGCCAGTATGAAAAAATTATCCAATAAAAATGCTGGCGAGGTTGTGGAGAAATAGGGACTCTATTACACTGCTGGTGGGAATGCAGACTGGTGCAACCACTGTGGAGAGCAGTTTGGAGATTTCTCAGCAAACTAGGTCTGGAGGTTCCATTCAAACCAACTATTCCACTTCTAGGTATTTTCCCAGAAGATCTGAAAACATCATATCACTTGGATATATGTGCACCCATGTTTATAGCAGCGCAATTTGTAATAGCTAAATTGTGGAAGCAACCCAAGTGTCCATCCACAGAAGACTGCATTAAAAAACTATGGCATTTTTATATAATAGAATATTATTCAGCTATAAAGAGGGACAGATTTGGGGCCTTTGTGGGCAAATGGTCACAATTGAACACTATACTCATAAGTAAAATAAATCAGAGGTACATGAGCAGGCAACGTATTGTGTCACTGGTGTAAGAGCCTGAGGGTGGGAATATAAACTAAGAGACATGAAGGAAATCTGTTCAAAAACAAAGAACAGATGGGACGAGGGAAAGGAGAATAGAAAGAGGCAAAAATGTATGTATGTATGTATGTATGTAAGTATATACATATGTGCAGGATGGCTAACATGATTCTACTATTGTATTATGTCACTTAATAGTAAGGAATAGTTGATTACTGGTTGTTTATTTGATCTTGTATGTCTATATGTGTTCTCCTGAGCATACACTTTGAAGATATCAATATGCAATGCAACAACTATTGTTGGTTTTCTGTTGCTTTGTCTATAATTCAAGTCTGATTATACTGTTATTGTGCTACTTTGTGTCTGTTTGTTAATGCTTTCCGTGTTTTTTTTCTTTTTTCTGTTGTTGATGTAGTTCTATTTCTTTCACACTTAAAAAAAAAAGAAAAATTATATTTAAAAACGTAAGTAAGTATGTATGTATATGTAGCATATCTAACATAGTTGTACTACTGACTTAGGTCTCTTTATTGTAAAGAATAGTTGATGATTAATTGTTTGATCAATTTTGCATGTCTATATCTATGTTTCTAAATATACAATTCGAAGTTATCAATATGTAATGCAACAACCATTGTTGATTCCCTGTCACCTTGTCTGTAACTCAGTTTTGATTGTACTATTCTTATGCTACTTTGTGTCTGTTTGTTACTATGTTTTTGTTCTTTTACTTTTAAAATAAAAAAAAAAAGTAAAAGGGAAAAGATAAGCTGTACCACACCTTCTAGACACCAAGCATTCTTGAATGAGTTCCAAAGAGTGACTGGTTCTACACTCCATCCCATGCTCTGTGGGAAGTCTGTTTCACAGTCTGGGGAGCTGGCTGTCTAGTCGTGAGTCTGTAGATAAGTCACTTCATAGCCAGGCCTCAGTTTCTTCAATGCTCAGTATGCATAGACATCACCTGCTCATTCGTTCCATCAACTATGTAAGGTCAGTATTTTGATGAACGACTTGTTTTGCTATCACTTTCTGCCCTATGACTTCATGTATTTATCAGAAAGCCTGATTTTTTGATCAGCTAAGAACCACTTATAAAACAGTGAAAAACATCCCTGCATAAGGAGATCCATATAGAAATAGTAAGGAAATTGAAACTCACTTAAAAGATCAAGTAGCAGTTCTGCTTAACTGCTGACTGACTCCAGCCTGGGCTGTGCTTTGATGGGCAATGAGCTCAGCTCTGAATGTAGCAGATTCTACTTGTTTGGGTAGTGTTTCTAACCGTGGGATATATATTTTCCCTCAGTCACAGGAAAAAACATTGGCAGTGGCATACCGCTTTGCTATTACCACCATTTGCTGGTTCCCACCTCTCCAAAAACAGAAGCATGAAGCATGAATAGGCCAAACTACAGAGCCCAGTATTTACGAGAATATTTGAACCTTATAAGGATTTGATCAGCAAATATGCCAATTGATGCACCATAATGTTTTACAACTGCAGTTGTTGTGGTCTATAAAACTTATTATAATTCTGGAGAGAGTTTTGCTCTCCTTGCAGACATTTCTTTTTACTACCACCCAGTGGTTTAGATTAGAATCTGCAGTTTTGTTACTGGAGTTTCAAGAAGCAAAAGAGTGTTTTTATTTGTAAGTATAAGACACAAATAAGTGATGTTTAAAGGCACTTCTTTTCCTGCATGATTAATCTTCCTTTTCCCATCTAACCATCCCTCTCCTCTATATACAATATTCCCACCAGAAGTCCCAAGGCCCTGCACATGGATTGTGGCCCATAACACTAACTGGCCATTTTACTTGTGAGACCTTAAATAATTCATTCTCTGGGCTTCAGCATTCCTGTCTAGAAAGTAGATTTGGTAAAACACTCTAAGGTTCCTGCTCACTCCTGAGTTCTTCCTCACTGTTATGGTTTGGTTCTGCATGTGCCCCCAAATCCTCATGCAGTCATGGGGTGGGCTTCTAGAGTTTGATTGATTATGGTCCAATGTTGGAATTATGGATGTGAGTGCTATGCCTGTTCTGGGGTGGACAGTTTGCATACAATGTAAGAAAGGGAAAGAGGCTGTCTGCTGCCCCTGCTCCCTTTTGCTGTTGTTGTTTTTGCTGTTTTCTGTCACCATGAACTGTTGCCCTGTGCCCTGTGCCACTCTGCCTTGGAGCCAGCTGATGGCAGACTGAAATCTCCACAAACTATAAGCTAAATAAATCTTTCCTTCCTTAATTCTGGGTGTCAAGTATTTTGTCACAGCAACAAGAGAAAAGTAACTGAGACACTCACTCACTTTCAAGGTGGTATTGTTGCAGAATCCAAGAGATCAGAGAGATGAATGGGTAAAGAGGAAGGTTTATAGGGTTTTAGGTGCACACCAGCTCAGGTTGGCCTTACGATGGACAGAATAGTTGAGTGAGCCCTAAATGAAAGACCCTAGCTTTTATACATTTTACTGAAGGGCTTGGTCTTTAGGAATTGAGGGGGATCTGGGGATATAGCTCAGTGGCACAGCACCTGTCATGCAAGCATGAGGTTATGAGTTCGAGTCCCAGTACCACCAAAAAAGAAAAGAAAACAGAAACTGGGTGTGGGGAGCAAGGTGCAGAAGCAAAACAAAACAAGCAAAAGCAATGAATAACTTAGTCTTGACTAAGACAGAGCCTTATGAATCTTGCAAGAATAAAATGACATAAACGCTGTTTAGAGAACACAGTTGTCAATCTTATCTGTACCAGAACAAGAAGTTAAAGGTGCAGGGGAGAGAGGAGGAGCCCTCCAGGAGGACTGGTCAAGGCTTGGAAAGCTTGTTTTAAGTCTTCAATATTTCTGATATTGTAACTTCATCGTATTTGTTAAAGGCTGAATTTTGTCTGTCAAAAATGTATATGTTGAAGTTCTAACCTCTGTACCTCAGACTGTGACTACACTTAGAGGAAGGGCCTTAGGAGAGATGATTACATTAACAAGAGGCCATAGGGCAGACCCCAGTCCAATGTGACTGGTGTCCTGCTAGGAGAGACCATTGAACACAAAGAAACACCAGGGAGGGAGCGAGCACACAGAGTGACTGCAGTGGGGATGACGTTATAAGGCAGCCACCTGCTTGCAGGCCAAAGGAGGTCTCAGGTGAAAACACTCTTGCCAACACCTTATCCGGTACTCTAGCTTCTAAAGCTGGGAGGGACCACATCCCCGCTGTGGAAGTCACCTTGTTACTGTAGTCCTGGGAAATTAGTGCATTGCTTGAAATAAAGATATCCAGTAATCCATAAAGTATATACTTTCATGTAAGCAACTAGTGTGTTTTGAAGTATGACATGAAGCAGCCTGAATGCCCAGTCCTAAGAGATCTCAAGCAAACATGATTGAGAAGTAAGAACTCCATCTGGGTAACTATCTGGGTGCATACACAAGCACCTATATTCACATCTAAATATCATGCAATGTGTGCATATATTCATATTTTTCTGAATATGTAAATATGCATATATTATATAAATATTCATACATTATATTCTATACACACACAGATTTGAGAGTGAAGCAAACTGAATTCAAATCCCAGGTCTATTATTTGTTAATTATCTGGGTGTCCTAAGCAAAGTACTTAATTTTCTGAAGCTCTAGAACTTCATTTTAAAACAGTAAAATGGGAAAATAACCAAATGTAATGATTCATGCAGTAATACATAAAGTATTTAAAGGAGTAATTCTTTTTCTCTTTAATCCATATTGAGTCTTTAAGACATAGGAGAAAGAAACTCCAACCCCTTTCTACCTCTGGGCCCAGAAAAGGTGCAGTTAATTCTCGTGGTGGTTGGATGGGGGAAAAGTGGGCCGGGACACACCCTCTCCACATGACTTGCTGAGCCTGTGACCAGCGTGGCTCTGGCCTAGGACACATCCTGGCCTCTGCTTTGCACTCAACCATCCCCCTGTGCTGTATCTTGCCTCAGTTTGAAGGAAGTAGGAGATATCTTAAGTCTGTTTGTGTCAGAGTCCTGATATTTAATGTGTAGTATGCTGTAGGTGACAGTTTAAATCCTTCTTTGACTCCAGAATTCTATCAGTTCCAAAGTACTTGTCAGTTGGAATCTTATAGGGAAAGCTTCCATCTGCATACAGCAGGGACCAAAGCATTGGTGATGTTGGCAATGCAGGATCAGTTTCAGGAGGATGCAGAGACACTAACCAGGATGGGCACACTTCATTGCAGAATCTCCTCCTTAGGAGATTCCAGCAGCACTGAGCCAAGGACTCCAGAGGTACTAAGCATACTGGAAGAGGGAGGGTTTTACCTTACAGAGGCTGTAGAGGGCTGACATGAGCAGTGGTTCTGAGGCAGCATGGCAATGCTGAATCCCAGGGAATGGGGGTTATTGCCCCAGGAGAGAGGCTTCTCATGGGGAGCCCTTGAGATAGGATATGTGTGTGTTTTTCACCTAGTTCCCAGAGATGGGGGCAGCTAAGCATCCTGCAATGTTCTGATAGATGATAGATAGATAGGTGCATAATAGATAGATGATGTAGATCGGAGGGAAGAAGAAGAGAATGAGAAGCAAGCAAGCTAGCAGGAAATTCACAGGTAAAATGTGAGGCACAAACCAAGCTGTCATTTCATTTTAACTATTATCATTAATATATTTTGCAATGACTTTTGTTACCTAA
Source organism: Dinomys branickii (assembly GCA_004027595.1). Lineage (NCBI taxonomy): Eukaryota > Metazoa > Chordata > Mammalia > Rodentia > Dinomyidae > Dinomys > Dinomys branickii. The sequence goes on from PVLD010017027.1 coordinate 5,548, forward strand.
GTCATTTTTAAAATGGAGAAACTGAGATTTAAAGTGACAGAGCAATTAGCCCAGTGTCAGGATTCTAACTCTTCCTTGGCTCTAGAGCTTGGTCACTCTTGATTCAACCATACTAGCCATGCATTCCAGCCCATGGAAAGCAAGATACCTTGAGCTCATAGAGCAACATCTCATATGCAGGAGACCTGTGTTTGCATACTGTCTTGGTTACTTTTCTCTTGTCGCTGAGACAAAATACCCAACACCCAAAATGAAGAAAGGAAAGGTTTATTTAGCTTGCAGTTTATGGAGGTTTCAGTCCATACTTGGCTGGCTCAGAGGCAGAGTGGCACATGGCAGAGGGCAAACGTGCATGGCAGCAGAGCACAGCAAAACAACCAACAAAAGGGAGGAATGGCTGCAAGCAGCCTCTTTTCCTCCCTTACCTTGTAAACAGGCTACCCCCACCCAGGGGGCATGTAGCTCTCACACAGTCTCCATGTCCTCCTCTTCCACAGGCTCAGGATGTATACACAGTAAGCACACTGGCTTCCTGCTGAATCACTCAGCCAAACCTCTAGACTCCCCAAGTTGACAAAATGTATCAACCATAACACATACCATATACATGAGCTTCCTGTCTAAGTATGGGTTCCTTTCCTGTCATGCTCTGAGAGGAGCATGTGTGTCCAGTGCATTAGACTGCATCTTATAGCTGAAGACAAATGAGGGTCTGTCTTCTGTGAGCACACTGATTCATGTGACTCTGAGATAATAACAGCAGATTACAGAAATAAGTAAATGTCTTTCTTTCATATGTGCTGTGGGCAGATAAGCCATAAACAACATTTTCTTCACTTGAAAGTGTTAATTGTGACAGATGGGAAAAACCTTGTTAGCAGCATATTAGAAATCTTACATATCTATACTTTGTTTGTAAATACAAACTTGTTCAGAAGCTCGATGACTTTTCTTCAAGCGTGGGTGTGCTAGACACCACACAGGCACCTTTATCCACTTCTCCTCTGAGCCTCACAAGGCTGAGGCCCATCCTCCCTGGTCCCCGTTTGATCAGGCCCAACTCTCTGTGCTGGCCAGTGGGCTACGAGTACAGAGAGCATCTCATTGCAGGTAAGACTCCCGGCACTTTCTTCTTTTGGCAAGGACACAAGGAAGGGTGTTTGAGAGGTGTCATCGAATTTCTATATCTAGGGGACAATTGTCATGGAGATTTGCCCAAACCATTGTAAAGTGCTGTGTGAAGGAATTAAGCTTTGTTTTCTTGACATCTCAGACTTAGGGGCTTTCTGTCCACATTCCCTCACATGGTATGGGCTCTCCTGGCTAACACCAAGGTGATTTTACTTCAAGTGTAAAGTAATACACACATCTCTGTCCTAATGAAGAACAATGTCTGCATTTTCATTTGGTACTCAAGTCCTGTATGATCTGGCCCAAACTGTCTTTCCCAGTTTCTTCATCTACCGCTCCAGATCAGACTAGAAAGGAATGCTCAATACACCTCATAATTTCTTTTTCTCTCTCGTTATGTTATTCCTTGTTTTAGTGTATGGTCTCTTGCTCTGTGCGTCTCATCTGTTAACTTTTACAGGTCTGACTCATGTGCTAACCTTTATAAAATCTTCCCCATCTTACTATTTTGAAGGAACTTCTTTCACCTTCAATTTTTTTGTATTTATTTCTTCTTATCTCTTCCTACTTTATATCCTGGATAATGTTTATTTGTGAAACCCTTTTATCTCTCCTGTTGGTTATCTTGAGAGAGGTGCATAAACCCAGTTCACCATTGTATCCTCAATAACTCACCATAATGCCTTAAAATTATGATTAATAAGTATGTGATAGACATTGATCCTCCAGTGGTACAAATATAGTAACTTTCATCATGAAAATTAAGTTAGGTGCCCAGAGGTGCTACAGCATAGAGCACGCCAGGACCTAGGCAATGTGATTTACATGTGTTGTGTCACTTGTTGTCCCCACCAATGGCAAGGGGAAGCCTCAGAGGGTGGGAGGTTTGTTAGCTCTCCAGCTGGGCTTCTCATGTCTAGATTCCAGCCCCACCACTAACTGCATGCTCTGGCAAGGAACTGACTTCTCTGTCTGTTTCCTTCCCTCAAAACAATACCTGTCTATTGTGGTGTAACTATGTTGATGAATGTAAAACCTTTAGAAGAGTGCCTATACTTGTGTGTAAGCAACAGGTATGACTTTAAGAAGATGATGAGTCTCTTCTTCACTTTTTCTACAGAGTAAAGTAGCAAAGCTAAGTACTGTCTATTGCCCAGGGACGTGAAGGTAAGAGGAGCAGAATGAGATTTGAGCTCAGTCCTTCTGGCCTCAGACCAATGTTCTTATTCTCCTTCCATGCAGTTTTCTGAGGCCTCCCAATCACTGAGCCAGAATATTGTGAAGAATACTCATGTCCCAGCTGGTTTGTGGAAGAATGGTCAGGCCTGATCATTTCTAAGGTCACTTTCAACCTTGACATTATGTGTGTCTTAGTCCACCAAGGCTGCTGTAGCAAAATTGCCATGGAGGAGCTGGCTTATAAATGATGGAGATTTATTTCTCAGATCTGAGACTAAGCTGGCACCTGTTCAGTGTCTGGGGTCCATTTCTGGGTGCACAGATGTCTGTCTTCCTCTTGGGACCCCACATAGTGGAACGATGCACTGGCACTCTGAAAACACTTTTGTAAATACATCAGTCCCTCTCATGAGCACAGAGCTCCTGTGAGCTAATCTCCTCCCCAAGAGTCTAGCCCTGAAAGCTATCATCCTGGGGGTCAGGATGGACTGGGCCAGGGGAGTGGGACAGTCCAATCTACATCACTATAGCTCTAGTGATGGATGCCAAATTCAAAGCAAGTGGTGTTCCTCCCAGTGCTGGACAGAGCAAGCTATGGCAAAGGTAACCATGTGGTCTTTCTGTAATTACAACTTCTACTCTGCAGTCACTATTAAGAGTTTTAATTATATTTTAGGCCTTTTTATTGTGCTTCAGAGCTTAATAACATAATACTTTAAGGAAGAAATATAATGCTTAAAGTCCAGCAGATGGGAATCAGAAGTACTGTATCACTTATTTTCTATATGATCTTGGGCAAGATATTTAATATCCTGCCGGGTTAATTTCTATCAGATTTCTGCAGCATATAACTCTGTGACTCAGGGCTCTGATCAATAGTCTTGTACATGATTCTGTCAGTCTCCCTTCTTCCAATGTAACTGTTGATTCCTGCAGCTGCCCCCTGGCCCAAACCAGGCCATCATAATTTCTTCCTTCCTCCTTAGTGCATGAGATTAAGACATTCTAGGTTTTCCTGGACCCTTCAATGGAAAGAATGCAAACTCATGAGCTGTAATTTATGACTTTCTTCCCCATGGTCCGGAGTATCAAAGACACCTGTGTATACCAGAAGGAAGAATAAATGAGCCTGATGTGCAGACAAGTGCAGAGACAGAGTCTGAAAGAAGAAATTCTCCCTTATTATCCCTAACTATTCCAGAGATCTGAGCTAATTTCTCCACTTGCATCCCATAAGAAATCCCATTTTACTGTCTGGCATAGTGGAGGTTTTTGTATCGCAACCAAGGATCCTGGATCATCTGGCACTTTGATAACAGGGTTCTCATCAGTAAAACAAGGGAAAAAATAGCCCTTGCAGGATCATTACTGAAATAACTGAGGTACCACAGGTAAAATACTTTACTCAGTGGCTAGCACAGAGCAAACCTTCAATAAATAGTAGCTGCTGCCCTTTGTTACATTGTGCTCACTTATCATCATTACATACTGTAATAAATCACCCACTTTGTTTATTTTCTTCCATATACTTAATCTGAATTTGTGATAACATACTATGTGCCAGCACTATGCTTAGAGCTGGCTCTGTGGTGAATATGGCATAGTATTTATCATCTGCAGAAGCGACTGGGCAGGGAGAACGACTCTTGAGATCATGGGTTTGTTAAACTGCTCGTTTACTGAGAGATGCACATCTGATTGGCAACACTGTGTGATAGACAGCTTCACAGATCGGATGACACCTGAGTTTATGGTACAGGTGAGAAGTAGGGCCATAAGGAAGCTTTGTTGTTTTTCAGGTAAAATGACAATAGACTCTGAAAAGACACTGAAGGCTCAACCCCATGGACAGTTTAAGGATCCCTCTAGGTGACTGCAGGTACCATTAAGTGGAAAGAGAGGGAAAGAAAGATGGTGAAAGAAGTTGGAGAAGTCTCAAGGGCAGACAAAGGAGGCCACAATAAAGGATGCTATAGAGATAATGATGAGAGCAGCAAATTCTTACACGTGCCAAACACTCTTCTAAATACCTCTTAACTCATTTTACACTTATGATACTGTACATACTGATATTATCCATGAAGAAATAAAGTCAGAGAGACAAAGTAGCTTGTTGGAAGTAATATCATCCTAAGAGAAAGTCAGGCTTTGGATCCTGTTAAAGGTTGAATTTTGTGCTACTAATATTTATATACAGTAGTCCTATCACTAATCATCAGAATGTCAGAATGTGCCTTTACATAGAAATAGGGTGGCAACAGAGTTCAGAGGAGTCTTACTGGAGCATCACCTACAAAAACAGACAATTTGCTTATTTGCTTACATTCTCACCCACAATATAGAAGGGTTCCTTTTTGAGCACAATGTCTCCAACATTTGTTATTATTTGATTTGTTAGTGATAACTATTCTGGCTGGAATAAGATGGAATCTCAGTGTTGTTTTAATTTGTATTTCTTCAATAACGAGAAATGTTGAACACTTTTATGTAAACTGGTACAACTATTATGAGAGTTGCTATGGAGATTCCTCAAAAGACCAAAAATAGAATTCCATTCAATTCAGCTATTCTTTTCCTAGGTATTTTTTGAAAGAGTTAAAGATATCATAGTATAGCGATACATACATACCTATGTTTACCACAGCTCAACTCATAATAGCTACATTTTGGAAGCATCCCATATGTCTACCACAAGATGAATAGATAAAGAAAATGTGGTATTTATTTTCAATGGAGTACTACTCTGCCATAAAGAAAAATAAACGAGTCATTTGCAGAAAAACAGATCCCTTGAGACCATAATCTTAAGTGAAATAAATCAGACACATGAGCTTGAATGTCACATGCTCTATCTTATATGAAAAATCCAAAGTATAAATAAAGAGCAAAATAAAAGATAGGTAATAGGAGATAAGGAGATAGATCTTTTGCAAAAGGGAATGGAACCATGAGATGGAGGGATGAGGGAGAACAAGGGAAAGGGATGAGGACAGGGAAGATGCTCACTCCGGTAAGCAGCATATGAACGGCCCCTCTGTGTGGAACTCTTGACAGGTGAGGCATGTGTGTATGCTCCACCCTGATACTTTGGGACAGGGAAGGAGCTTGGCACAGAAAGCAGCATCCAAGTGGCCTTCTGTGTGGAACTCTTGGCAGAAAGCTTATGGGGCAGATTCCCGTAGAGAGGGAGTCCAGCTTGGCGGTGCCATTGGAGCAGCCTTTACAGTGGACTTTGCCAGGTAAGGCCCAAGCTGAAGCTCTGCCTGGCAAAACTTTCCAGGGGAAAGAGCCTGGCTTCAGGTCACCACTAGAGCAGCTGTACCCACAAGACTTGCACAGTTTTCCACAGAGAGGGAGCCCAGCTTGGCGGTACCACTGGAGGAGCTTTTGCAGTGGACCTTTGCTGGGTGACCTGCCTGGGTAGTTTGTAGCTCAACACTTTTCATCTGACATCAAAAATGACAAGCAGAGGAGCAAAACACAGTCTCAGAACTCAACCCCACCTAGAAAAAGTCCAGGAAACAATGATATAGGAGAACTAGGAAGCCACAGGCCCGCAATTTCTGAAACAATCACATCTGAAGTAAAGAAACAACTCCATCAGGCCATAGAAGAGTTTAAAGCAGAAATAATCTCTCAGGCAAAAAATGAAGTGAAAATAATAACAGAAGAAAGGCTCCACACATACAGAGAAGAAACAGATAAAAGAACAGAAGAACATAGGAAACAAATGGAAACATTACACGAGCAATTTAGGAATGAATTAGAACTCATGAAACAGATGCAAAGAGATTGCCAGGAAATGAAACTTCCACTGAAAGCTTGCAAAATTCCTTCTAGGAAGCCGAAGATAGAATGTCAGATCTTGAAGACAGCATGGCAGCTAGCAACTGTGAAAGGAAGAATCTCTTAAAGTCATCAAGGATCTAGGAAAAAATTAGTCCTACAGCTGCAAGATGAGGCGGAAAGAAATAATACGCGAGTAATAGGAGTCAATGAAACAGCAGGAGGCAACACAAATGATGTAAAAAGAAAATTTGCAGAAATAATAGCAGAAAATTTCCCGAGCACGGTAAAAGATACTGAAGTGCAGTTAAACGAAGCATATAGAACTCCAATGAGCCATAACCGAAATAAAGCCACACCCAGACATATAATAGTCAAGATCCCAGACACCCAGCAAAAGAACACAATATTAAAAGCTGCTAGAGAAAAGAAAGAGATCACCTATGAAGGAAAGCGCATCAGAATCTCAACAGACTTCTCAACAGAAACCATGAAATCAAGAACAGCTTGGAGCCAGGTTTTACAGATTCTGAAACAAAATACCTTCCAACCCAGACTGATGTATCCTTCAAATTCAATGGAGAAATAAAATATTTCCATGACAAAAAGCAATTGAAGAACTTCATGAGTGCCAAACCAACATTACAAAAAGCACTAAAAGAAATTCTTGCCAGAGAAAAAAGAGACCACAATATCAAGAACAACAATAGAAAGGAACCCTCAAACAGAACAAGCAAGTAAACAGATAGCAAAAATAGGAAAGCAACAACAAGTAAATAGCATGACAAGAATAAGCCAACATATAACTGCTATAACCACTAATGTAAATGGCCTCAATTCACCAGTCAAAAGAAACAGATTAGCAGAGTGGATTAAGAAACAAAATCCGATGATATGCTGTATATAGGAAACACATTTTACTCAAAACAAAATCCACAGACTGAAAGTTAAAAGATGGAAAGCAATTCTCCATGCAACAGGTCCCCAGAAAAAAGCAGGGGTAGCTATTATGTTTGCAAACAATGTAAACTTCAAACCAAAAACAATCAAAAGAGATAAAGAAGGCCACTACATACTAGTTAGGGGAAAGCTGCAAGAGGAAGAGATAACAATCCTAAACATTTATGCACCAAATACTGGAGCAACAAACTTTATAACTCAAATCTTAACAGACATAAAGAACCAAACAATGAATAACACTATTGTAATAGGGGACCTAAACACACCTTTGACACAAAGAGACAGGTCAACTGGACAAAAACTCAGCAAAGAAATAACAGACCTGAACCAAATGTGCAAACAAATGGACTTATAGATGTATACAGAGTGTTCCATCCCACAGCACCAGAATACACATTTTTCTCAGCTGCACATAGGTCTTTCTCTAAAACTGACCACATTCTAGCCCTTAGAGCATACCTACCTAAATGAGAAAGAATTGAAATTATCCCAGGCATATTATCTGACCACAGTGCAATGAAATTGGAAATTAATGACAAAGAGATCACCAAAAACCCCATAAACACTTGGAAATTAGACAACAACCTCCTGAATAACCAATGGGTCACACAAGAAATTAAAGAAGAAATTTAAAAATACCTACTAACAAACAAAAATGCAATTACAACCTACGGGAATCTGTGGGATGCAATGAAAGCAGTTTTCAGAAGGAAATTTATAGCAATGAACTCACATATAAAGAAAACAGAAAGAGTACAAATAAATAGCCTAATGCTACACCTCAAACTTTTAGAAAAAGAAGAACAAGCCAAACCAAAAACCCAAAGAAGGGAGAAGATTATAAAACTCAGGGCAGAAATTAATGCAACTGAGACAAAGAAAACAGTACAAAAAATAGTGAATCAAAGAGTTGGTTCTTTGAAAGAATAAATAAAATTGATAAACCCCTAGCCAACCTTATCAAAAAAAGGAAAGGAAAGAATTCAAATTCATGCAATAAGGAATGAAAAAGTTGACATCACTATAGATCCCACAGAAATTCAAAAGATCATTAATACTTACTTTGAAAATCTTTACTCCTATAGGATAGAAAACTCAGAAGAAATGGACAGATTCCTAGAAATGTACAAATTACCAAAGTTGAATCAAGAAAATACAAAAATCGTGAACAACCCAATATCACTTAATGAGATTGAAAATGTCATTAAAAACTTACCGACAAAGAAAAGCCCAGACTCTGATGGATTCACAGCAGAATTCTATAAAACATTCAGCAAAGATTTAATGCCAACACTTTTCAAACTCTTCAATGAAATTGAAAAGAAAGCAATTCTCCCTAACTCATTTCTAGAGGCAAGTATTACACTGATACCAAAACCAGAGAAGGACCCAACTAAGAAAAAGAACTATAGGCCAATCTCCCTACTGAACATAGATGCAAAGATACTCAACAAAATACTAGCAAATAGAATGCAGTGAATCATAAGGAAAATTACACGCCATGACCAGATTTGATTTATTCCAGGAATGCAGGGATGGTTCAATATTTGCAAATCAATTAATATAATATGTCATATCAATAGAGTCAAAGACAAAACCACATGATCATCTCAATAGGTGCAGAAAAAGCTTTTGATAAAGTCCAACACGCATTCATGTTAAAAACCCTAGAAAAAATAGGAATAGATAGCCTTTACCTCAATCTGATCAAAGCCATCTATGACAAACCAACAGCCAACATTATACTAAATGGACAAAAACTGAAAGCTTTCACTTTAAACTCAGGAACAAGACAAGGATGTCCACTGTCATCACTCCTATTCAACATAGTTCTGGAAGTATTAGCCAGAGCAATTAGACAACATAGACAAATGAAAGGAATGAGAATAGGAAAGGAAGAAATAAAACTATCACTATTTGCAGATGACATGGAAGACCCCAAAAACTTCTCAAGAAGCCTCCCTCAATTAATAGACAAATTCAGCAGAGTAGCTGGATACAAAGTCAACACCCAAAAATCAATAGCATTCCTATACACAAACAACAAACAGACTGAGAGAGAAATTAAGGAAACCATATCTTTTACAGTAGCATCCAAGAAACTGAAATATTTAGGAATCAATCTAACAAAGAATGTAAAAGATTTATTAAATGAAAACTACAGTACTCTGAAAAAAGAGATCGATGAGGATTTCAATAAATGGAAAAACATTCCCTGCTGATGGTTAGGAAGAACCAACATTGTGAAAATGGCCATACTACCAAAATTGTTACAGATTTAAAGCAATTCCCATTAAACTACCATTAGCATACATCACAGATCTAGAGAAAACATGCCTTAAATTCATCTGGAACCAGAAGAGACCCAGAATAGCAAAAGAAATCCTGGGCAACAAGGACAAGTCAGGTGGAATCACAATCCCTGACCTAAAATTATACTACAAAGTTACTGTAATAAAATCAACCTGGTGCTGGGTAAAAAACAGACCTAATGATTAATGGAACAGACTGGAAGATACAGCCACAACCACAAACACACTTAGCCACCTAATATTAGACAAAGGGGCCAAACAAACTCACTGGAAGAAAGAGAGCCTCTTTAATAAATGGTGCTGGAAAAATTGGCTTGCCTCTTGCCAAAGACGGAAAATACAACCAAGTCTATCACCATACACCAAACTCAAGACACAACAGATCAGAGATCTCAATATTAAAACAGAAACTCTAAATCTATTGGAACAGAAAGTAAGTAAAAATCTTGAAGACATAGGAGTAGGCAGAGAGTTCATGAACAAAAATCAAACTGCAAGGGAAACAATACAAAGAATAAATAACTGGGACCTTATCCTACTGAAAAGTTTTTGCACATCTAAAGAAATCACCAGCAAAGTAAAAAGAAAACCCACAAATTGGGAAAAAATCCTAGCTGGCTGTCCCTCAGACAAAGGTCTTCTATCTGGAACATACAAAGAATTAAAAAACATGAACCTGTCCAAATTCAAAGACCCAGTCCAGAAATGGGCATCTGAGATGAATACACACTTCTCAGAGAAAGAAATACAAATGGCAAATAAACATATGAGAAAATATTCTACATCTTTAGTCATTCGAGAAATGCAAATAAAAAGAACATTGAGATTTCATCTCACCCCAGTAAGATTGGCCAGCATTAAGAAATCATCCAATAACAAATGCTGGCGAGGCTGTGAAGAATTAGGAACTCTGCTGCACTGCTCATGGGAATGCAGACTGGTGAAACCACTGTGGAGATCGGTTTGGAGATTCCTCAGCAAACTAGCTCTAGAGGTCCTATTCAACCCAGCTATGCCCCTTCTGGGTATTTTCCCAGAAGATGTGAAAACATCATATAACTGTGATATATGTGCACCCATGTTTATAGCAGTGCAATTTATAATAGCTAAATTGTGGAAGCAACCCAAACGTCCATCCACATAGGACTATATAAAAAAACTGTGGCATTATTATATAATGGAATATTACTCAGCTATAAAGAAAGACAGATTTGAGCCTTTTACAGGCAAATTGTCATAATTAGAGACCATACTCATAAGTGAAATAAATCAGAAGTACATATGCAAGCAACGTATTGTACCACTAGTGTAAGAACCTAAAAGTGGGAATATAAATTAGGAGGTATGAAGGGAAACTGCTCAAAAGAGTAAATTGGATGAGGAGAAGGAGAAAAGGAAGAAAAGGACAAATATGTACGTATGTGTGTATACACAAGATGGCTCACATGGTTCCACTATTGTCTTGTGTCGCTTTATGGAAAGGAAGAGCTAATGATTAGTTGCTTGATCAAGACTGTATGTCTATATGTGTTTTCCTGAGCATACACTTTGAAGTTATGAATATGTAATACAACAACCATTGTTAATTCCATGTCACTTTGCCTATAATGCAATTTTTTAGATTTATGGATTTTATATAATCATGCAAGATTACATATAGGCATTTTTCACTTTAACAGTTTTTTACAGGAAATACACAATTATAGAGAAGATAGTGGGGAATTAACACTGGATGCTGTATTACATAATGCTATCATCACATTAGTTAACACAAAAACAATGAAGGAAATTCAAAATTATAATTCAATTTTGATTGTATTGTTCTTGTGCTACTTTGTGTCTCTTTGTTAATGTTTTCCGTTTTTTGTTTTTTTCTTTTATACTTTTAAAATTAAAAAATGGAAAGGGGTGAAAATAATGATGGTATGTTATGTACATGCACTAATTCCTATGGTGAATATGATCACTATGTACTGCATATACTAATAAGGAAATAAAACTTAAGGAAATCCAGGAAATTTGGTCACGGACATGCACCTGAGAGTGTCACATGAGAATCAAGTTAAAGACCCACAGGCAAGTGTATCACTCAGTTTTCCTATCACTGGCGCAGTCCCCAACACTTACAATTTATAGGAGAAAATGTCTGAATTCTGCCCAGAGCTGGCTGTTTTCAAGGCAGAAACATCATAGCAGAGGGGTGCAGTGCACCAAAGCTGCTTAGTTTTTGGAGGCTGGGAACAGAGCAGGGGAACAGACCCATAAAGGAAGGAGTGAGGAACCAGACATGGTACCCAGGGCCACATCACTATCACCCCTCAGATAGATCCCAGATACAGACTGTACTCTAATAACTTTCCAGATCTAATTCAATGAAATTGACACACCAGGATACACTGTCATACTAAGTAACACCAAAATTGCCAACTAATTACCAGAGCCATGAAACAGATACTCTTTCACCATCCTCTGAAGGAACTGTCCCTGCCAACACTGATTTTGGCATTCTAGTACCCAGAATGGTGAAACACCATTTCTGGTGTTTCACGATAAACAGGGTTTATAGTAAAACATTTCTGTTGCTTTATCTACCCGTTTGTGCCAGTTTGGTATGATAGCCCTAGCTGTTAGCCCTACAGCACATAAAGGTGGTCCATTTGATGAATGTGCACGATCTTGCACAATATTCAGTCTTGTTTTCCCAGAGCCACGAATATATTTTAAGTTGGAGAGGAACTTAGCCATGTTTGCATTCTAGCCTCAGTCCAGCCTGCACTTAGCTGTTTATGTACATCACCTATTTTTTGCAAAAGACAACTTGAGTCTTGTCTGTTTCTTGGAGGAGAAACTCAGTGTATACCCTAATATTCTTCACAATGCAGCTCAACATCATTAGTCTCTCCTCTATTTGGATGGGGGCTTCTCTACAAAATGCCTCATTTTTTTAGATCTGTGATTAAACCATTCAAAGCAATAATTCTTTATTCTTCTCTGTTTATAAACTCATTCTACTTTGACTACTTTGGGCAAAACCAAGCCATTGAAGACCATCCTTTGCTCTTTCTTTCTCAGATGGTAATTGTAAAGTCATGTAGCTTTAGGAGGGGGTGGCTGTGTTTCCCTTATTACTGCTATTAATCTTTCTTTGGGGAAAAAGAGAGAGCACTGACTATGGGATGGAGATGTTTCTGTGAAATCTTTCTCTGGTGACTTGTAATCTAAAGCTGTTGAGTCTAAGGAAGGCAGTTTTAACCACAGTATTTAATCTTATAGGGACGTTTATTGCAAAGCATTTTGTTTTGCTTTGTTTAATATAAACCACCAGAGAGATATTTCTTGGTTATATCATTTCATAAAGCATAGTGTGAAATGAAAATCCCAGGAAAGGCCACTCCTCCTAAAAACTTCTATCATAGACTGCATTCTGGAAGGGACTTTTGGAGCCTTAAAATAACATCAATAAAGAGTGAACATTTATATAATTATAGTGACAATGGCTAACCAGCATCCACAGAGAGATCATGTAGTGCTGTAAAGTACACTTTTTGTCAGACAAATTTGGATTTCCATTACAACCCAGATGTTCCCGGTTACTTTTCCTACAGCAGAATATCTTCTGTAAACCTAAGGTTCCTCATCTGTAAAATGGGGACATTAACTGTCTTTACTACATGAAGCTGTTATGAGGATTAAATGGGATGTTGAAAGGGAGCTTTTAGCAGTGCTAGTGGGATGTTAGGTGCCCTTGTTATAAGTAAAAATACATTGTAAGCCTATCATCCACTAGAGACTCTGAGCACATGATCTCCAACATTTATTAAAATCTTACAGGAAAATAGCTGTTGGTCTCCACTTCGCAGAGAGGAGAATTAAATTACATTTTCAAGGTGATCTGGTTAGAAGTGGCAGAGCAGAGATTCCTTTAATTCTAAAAGCATAGTGAGTGTCATCTAACTACCATCAGGCTAATAGAACTGTGCAATGGCCCCTCCAATGTCATTGTTTCAAGTTAGCATTTGTAAGACCTAGAAATCCAAGATAAAGTCAGAGGTAGTTTTTACTGAAATAAACAATTTAAAGAGAATCAATTTTCTATTCTTTTAAGCTTCATCACAGAGTTTATAGTAAAACTCAAAACATCGGTCAACTAACTGTGCCCATCTGTAAACGTGAACAAGTTTCAGTCTCTGTGTGACTCAGACTCGGTAAAGATCAATCAGGTGCATCTCAGATGTTTTCAGAGAGAGGGAAGTGAACTGCCTTTGTGCCTGAGAGTTCTAGGGTCAAATTTCAGGTGCAGGGGACCAGGCTCCTTGCTTTCCTCTCCTTTCCATGCTGGCTCTGTGCTCTGCTCACCTTGATTGATGGGTTGACTTCTTTCTCTTCTCTGAAAGAAAGACATAATGCATGGGTGCAGAGATTTGCCAAAACCTCAACATTGGTCCTCATGGCCATCCCCAACAAAGACAGGGCCTTGCTTTCTTTGTATCTGTAGGTGGCTCATTGATAAGAGCCAGCCTTCTTATGCTACATGTGAATGGAATGAGAAAGACTGACAGCCCTCATTGAGACTTCGTGGAAGAGGCAGAGAGAGTTCCTTTCACAGAAATATACAGAGGAAGTGCACCAGGGAGATCAAGCGCCACTGAATACTGTTTCCAGAAAGAAATTTTGAAGTTTGGTTTTTGTTCTGTTCTCTTTCATTTATTTAATTAAAAGAAACAGAGTCCTTACTTTAATCTAGCTGTGGTTCCAGGTATCTAAGAAAAACATAGAAGAAATAGATACCCATAAATAGCACACCTTTACTCTTCCCTGGGGTTGCTGTAGTGCACTAGCACAAATTTGAAGATTGTTACTGTTCTGGTTGGCCACATGTCCAAAATGGTCTCACTGGACTGCAGTCAGAAGATCAACAGGGCTGATTCTTCCTGGAGACTCCGGAAGAGTCGTTTTCCTTGACTTTCCTCACTTTTGAAGACCTCTGCATTCCTTGTCTCTTGATCCTTTAATCAAACATGTGTGCCCTTGCTTCCACTACCTCCCCTACAAGGACACATGTGCTAATCCAGGATGATCTGCCATCTCACGATCCTCAGCTTAATCACATAAGCAAAGTTAGTCTTCCTGAAAGGTGACATTCCTAGGGCCAGAGAGTAGGATGAGGATCTCTTGGTGATAATTATTTGGCTTTCCACAAGCTTGACCTAGGAAGGCATGACAAGCAAAACAAGCACACAGCAACTCTTTCATCAAAAAAGGTAGATTCCCTAAGAGAAACCACAAACAGAGGACAAAGAAACCATCTTCAGTGTCTGAGATCTGGTTTTCTTCTTGACAGGTACCAATAATAGCAAACATTTATTTTTCTTGTTATATGTCAGGCATTGTTGTATATGCTTGACTTCCATAACTCAGTCTTCATTATTCATACCCATTGTGTAGATGAGGAGACTAAAGCACAAAGATGCAAATCAACTTGCCCAAGCATATGAACAGCCAGGGCAGGACTTGAGCTAGAGGTGTCTGATCCCCAGTATACCCTCTCCATCATTTGAGGCAGAACTGAGAGCCCAGATAAGCAGGCTGTCACAGCATGGAAGCAGAAGGGTACTGCAGACACAGGAAACAGAGTGAACAAAGCTGAGCCAGGGACATACAGGCAGAGTCTTGTCAGTGAGTAGACCGTACTGGGTGGAGAAGTCTTGGGAGATCAAGGCAAAGGTGCAGCATGAGGCCAGACCATGGGAGGTCTTGACACCATGGACTTTCTTCACTGTGCTTGAGCTCTTTGACATGTAGTTAGTGGAAGAACTGGAACAGGGCTGGATCCTGGGTGGATTGGTCTTGCAGCCCTGAGGAAACTGCAGGAGCAGAGAGGCTGCCTCTCTCCTCTGTGTCCCACAGCTCTGTGCATAGCGGAAGGAGCCTCTGGATAGTCAACCTGGGGCAGCTGTGTGTATCTCTCTGGCTGCAGGTGCTGGTAGAGGATGCAGGAAACTATAAAACTCAGCACCACCAGAGGACAGAGGCAGCAGTGATGTTGGCTAATGTGTACTGGAATGGTCCTAGGACATCAGTTGGAAGAGGCTTTGCCCACATTGCCCAACACTTCTAATGCAGTGGGAAGTGCCCAGACACCTGGAACATACAGGCCCACTCCAGAATCCTGGCTCTGCGGCAGGCTGCTGCAGGGTTTCTGGCAGCTTCTCAACAGACTAACCTCACTCTTCCCGTTCTTTAAAGCAGAAATCGTTATTTTATTGGTAAACATTAACTTACAAGGTGGTTCAGATGAGAGACCTGGTACGAGCTGGTACCCAATATTACTGTCTTTGGATTCGTGTGTAATTTTGTCACCAAGTCACTTTTAAGTTCATATGATATTTTACCTCCGTTTATACTTGAGAAAACTGAATCTTGGGGAAAAGAAGGGATTTACCCAAAATCAGCCATAAAGAATCAGGGATTAAAACCCGAAATCTAAGAAATTCATCTGTGTGCAAATTTCACAAAGAGAATGAAGCCCACAGGTCAGGTGATCCCCAGGTAAGCCTGGCTCCCAGAACATCTCCAGTTCCCTAGGAAGCCTGGGATCAGCCCCAAAGCTGGCTCCACATCTGCCCACACCTGTCTGAACCTCCTGCCCTTCTGTAAATGATACACCTCCTGAATCTCCTCACACCCCTATATGCCTGTCCCAACCTGCACTGCTCATGCTGGATGATGCTGGTCCTGCCTAGCACCCAACTTTGTCATCCTTAGTGACACAAGTTGCTTTGATTGCAGGCTATCCCTGTTGTTCCAGGTCTCCCATCAGCTGCACTACAGAAGGTGATCCCCAGTGTGGACATCACCTCAGTGGTAAGGCTGCTCTCACTCTGTCCTGGAAAGACCCAGAGCTGGGTGTCCCTGGTGGGAGAGAAGGGACTTGGCACCACTGACTCTGGCTCTGAACTGTCTGCACAGCCTCAAAGAGGCTGCAACATAGGTGAGGGCTTCCCTTCTACCAGGGGAACTCAGTCTTGCAGAGAAGGGGTCCTGGACTAGCTGCTAGCCAGACCCCTGGACAGCTCTGGACCCCTTACCCTGTGTGGCTCTGGTGCAACAACACAACAACATATATTCTCTAGGCCTTTGTTTCCCAATCTGTGATGCCAGTGTGTGTGTGAGCTAGAGACTAAGGGGCTCTAACAGAAGTGATCAGCTGGGGCCAGGCTTGCAGCACGCCCTGGGTACCACACCTCTATATACCCCTATACTCACTGGCAGGGTCTCTGCTTGAGTCACAGATTAACCACTCCCAAAACAGATGGGGAGCTTAAGCCCCATTCCGTTTGTACAGCATCCCTTAAAGCACTGTGCCTCCTTGCATTCACTTTCCTCTCTCAGATTAGAACTGGATTAAACAGAAAAGGAGCCTCAGAGCAGGGCATGGATTCTCCTGTCTGACTAGGGCCTGGTTTCCTCTCCGACCTCACTAGAATCCCACTTGTCTTCCAGTACAAGAAGATAAAGTCACCTAATGACTCAGCCACTTGGTGAGATTCCTAGCTCTCCTAATTAATGCACAATTGATGTTGAGCTGAATGGGTTATTACCTTGACTATAAGCAAAAGTGGTGGTAGCAACTGAGAGCCTCTTTTCTAGGCTTTTCTAGGGATGTTGAGATAATACATGGATGAGTAGCATGATTGCACCCTTGCTTATTAGGTTCCTGGCTTGCTCAGGTTAAATTGGTTAATAGGAGAAAAGCATGTAAATGGATTTAATGTATATTTTCTATGGCACTGGAGCTCATTTAAGGAAATGAAGGCCCAGAAACGCAGTTAAAACCAGATGCTTAGATTCTGAACAGGACAAAGAATAGTAAGTTGTGACGAAGCAGCTAAATTGAAGCTCAAACCATTAGTTGTTCTACCCAGGTATGTAGACAACTATTTTAGTCTCAGCTTCGCCTCTTTGAGGATGAGGATGCTGCAGTTTTCACAGGGGAATTTCGTATTATACTTTTAGCAACAGTACAGTGATCAGAGTGACATTTGTGTAGTGCCTGTTTCCCAGGTGCCTTTAACTTGGTGGTCAACGTTCCAGAGGGGTTTGTTTTGGCTCCCTCCTAGGGAAGACAGCAGTCTTGGTATTGTTTTTATTGACAAGGAAGCTGCAGTACATGAGTAGAAAAGCACAAGGAGTTATTTATTTATTCCATCTGTACAGATACGAAGGAACTTTGAGAAGAATTGCATCTTCAGTTTTGAAGATGCCTCATGGACCAGATGCAATGCCTAAGGTCATAGTAAAAACCATTGGAAGTAAACACTTTCAGTACCTCATTGAGAAGCCAAAGAAGTAGTGAGTTTCCAGTGTGAAAAGTACAGTATCTATCTTTCTTAGATGATAATGAACTTGCTTGTTTTAACCCAGTAATTGACATTTTAAAAATACTAACCATGGAAAATTAAGTCATTAAGATGCAACAGTAGAAGTAAAACAGCATTGAAATGTCCATGTGCACTATTTTCCAGGCATTTTTCATTTTTATAATTCCCCATACTCCTTCATTGTTTGGGCTAATTTTCCAAAGAGATGGGAAATACCAGCATTATGACATTTATAAACGTTAATGGATTACTGTTCTTTCTCTTCATCAGGTTTGTACTCTACCACACATGTAGTAATTTGGGGAGTGTTATTAGTTAATTTATGTGAGTTGAAGGAGTAAGATTATTAGTCAATCACAAGTTGTGAAATTCTCTCTTATTGTTATTCCCACTTGATATTCCTCTAAGCAAGGGCTTCACCAAGTGTAGGTAGCATAACCCTCTTCCCTTCCATCCGCATCAGAGCCACATTTGAGGATGATATGCACATACTCCTAAACTTCACCAGATGCTGGGCAAAGAGGAAATGAAAAGCTCTTCCTTGCAGAATTGTGATAGTTCACAGTTCATTATTGTGTCAGACCTGCCTTTAAGACATTCCCTAAGTAGCAACTAGTCTTTCCTCCTAAGATTATTTTCTTAGCTCTTTTCTCTATGCCGGAACCCTACAGACTAATAGAACGCAGAAAAGATGTGACATCATTAAACACAGGTGCAGAAAGCAGTGGTTACAAAACCCACCTATCCTCAAAATCACCCAGAGAACCCTTAAATGTTAATGTCAAGGGTCCCACACCAGGACACCTGAATCCTCACCTGCAACTCAGGCACTACAGTTCCACAGTATCAGCTCCACAGAAGCAGTAAGAGCACCAACCACTCCGTTCTCCTCAGTCACAGTGGTCACCACAGAGAGATGCCAGTGTCGGCGTTGTCAGGAAGGTGAAGGCAGCAGCAAGGCCGGTCCTAGTGCTGGCACTTGAGAGCCACATCCTCAGTACAAAAGACAATTTGCACACATGTTGAAAACCTGTTAATGAATTAGAGCATGATTTGGGTTTAGAAAATAACACTTAGTTACTTTAAATAAAGCAAGTCTGAAGCCCCAAGCTGTCAGAATAGAAGGGGACATGGTGATGCATGAGTGACCTTGGTAGCTCATTGAAGAGGGGTAGACCAGGTGACAGGAGACATATTTTCTTATTTCTAAAAAAGAGATAGAAGTGGAAAATAAAACATCAGAGCTAGAGGCTTGTGGACAATGCCGGGAAAAATTGTACACCAAAGAATTAAGTGTGTTATCTGTGAAAACAAAACACCAAGGTGATGATTACCGAGGGTTGGTACATGTTAACATAACATAACAGACTGTGCAATTTTCTGTTGCTATTAACACAATCTCACAGACTAAAAAAGTTATAAAGAAAAGAGGTTTATTCTGAATCATAGTTCTGGAAGCTCAAAGTTAAGGGGCTATATCTGGTGATGATCTTCTTATGGAGAGTTCTGAGGGTGTGGAGTGTGTGTGTGTGTGTGTGTGTGTGTGTGTGTGTGTTTTTTCAGGCTATTCTTCCTCTAAAAAAGCCACCAGAATTCAATTATGGGACTCTGTGATGACCTTGTGAATCCTGAATGCCTAAATAAAGTGGACAACTTTGTGATTCAAAAATTCAAGATCAGGATGGGGAGAGAGGGATATGGAATAGAAAATTAAAAGGACCAAGATGTCCTGTGTACATGTACCAATTCCCCATGATGAATGATACTGATGAAAAGGGGAAAAAAATTCAAGATTGGTACATTCTTTATGCATATGTAGAAGCGTGATACTACATCCCATTAAAATGTACAATTATTGCATATAATCAAACAACTCCAAAACATAAGAAATAAATAAGAATCCAAGTACTTTATTAATTTTAAGAAACACCAAGAATACCTTATCTTTGTTTATTGCTTTTCTCACTGTATAATCTACATATCTTCATATCTGTAGTGGTTGATTAATTAGGTCAAATTGAGAAGTTCAGAAGCTCAACTAAACTTGGCTCAGCCATTGGCTCAGCAACTCTATACCCTAGGGTGTAGAGGAGCCACCCCAGGATGGAGCATCACCTAGATGATATAAAAGGGAAACGAGGAAGGACAGAGGAGCTTCCATCCCTTTTGGAGGAGCTCCAGTCTTCACCTTCAGCTTGGTCTTCGTCTCCTGGCTTCTAGTGCAGACTTCGGCTTCCTCCTTGGATCCCTCAGCCTTCCATCGCAGACTCATCGGCCTCCTGTTATGGACTTGCACGGAACTCTGCAGTGAACTCCAGACCCTGGGCTGATTCCTTCAGTCTTCAGTGGGCAGGTACCCTCTGTAGGCTTCCTCATATGACTCTGGTCGACTGTCCTAAGCCAATCTTGTAACTTCTTATACATTTGTACATCTTGTGTTATACCCATTTCTCTAGTAAAACTCTGACTGATACAATAGCTATGAATTCAATCTCTCCTTAAAATTGCCTCTTCGTTAACATCCTACAATGGTTATTTTGTTATTTTTGTTTGATTTTGTGCTCATTCCAGACACTATGAGAAATATGAAGAAGTATAAATATTGTTTTTCTAGATATAAGCCTGTGGCATGAGACATAGGCATAAATCTTTAAGAATACATGGTGTCATGTGAGTGAATTCCAAATGAATGCTTTAGAAATAGATATCTATTGATCCCAGATACTGAGAGTATGAGGTGAAATTTTTATTTTGCCATTTTTAATTCTATATTTGAAAACAACCAAAATCAAAAACAAAATATGATTTGCAATGTCTATCATAGAAAAAATCAAAATTCTTAATGTACAAGGTCATACAAAGCAATAAAAAATATGAGCAGTCTAATTTCAAAAATGCAATAGGACTACACAGCA
Source organism: Dinomys branickii (assembly GCA_004027595.1). NCBI lineage: Eukaryota > Metazoa > Chordata > Mammalia > Rodentia > Dinomyidae > Dinomys > Dinomys branickii. Next base: position 26,212 of record PVLD010017027.1, read on the forward strand.
TGCAAGAGAAGAAATGAAATTGAGCAATAGGTATATGAGGACACTTCAGCCTGCATGACAATATAAGAAATGTAAACAGTAACAAGGTATTAATTTATGGATCAAGGTAGAATATTTTGCAGAGAAAAACATTTTTATTATTGCATTATAAAATGACAATGATTTGCATAACTTTTTATTAGCACTTGCTTGTAGTTCACGCAGTTGCAGTCATCTTGGGGAGTACATACTACAGCTCAGTACTTTTATCCAATCTCCTTCCGTCCCTTCTCCTCTAATTCTCCTTTCCTTGGTTTTGTTGATATTATTAATCTTATCTCATGTTTATGACTTGTAGTGTTTACATTCATTGAGGTTACTAGGTTCTTGTATGTGGCATATTTCTATTCTACTTATTTCTCCTTCCCCTCCTCCTCCCTCTTGGCTATACACTCTTGGACCTTCTCCCATTTGCAGGAGGTCCACCCCCTTGTCTCTCTCTCTGTCCATCCATTATTGTGCTCTTCGTTTGTGCTTTGCCTCACTCAAATGAGAGATATTATATGGTATTTAAGCTGTTTGTATATCTGATTTACTTCACTCAACATATTTTCCAGATGAATACATTTTCCCACAAATGTCTCAAATTTGTCCTTCTTTTTAGCCAAGTAGTACGCTGGTATGAAGAGATATCACATATTCTTCATCCAGTTGTCTGTTGATGGGTAAATGCTTTTACAGTGGAAATATCAAGAGTTGGTAAGGTTTAGGGAGAGAATATTTACTTGGTACTGATCTTTTCTAAGTACATTTATCAAAAGCCTTAGAAATATATGTATTTTGGCATAAAATCTGTATCTATGATTCAATTCTATAGAATCAATTATAGGGGGATGCAATGCATCAGCTTCAAGGATTTACATAAGAATACATAAGTCTGGATCCCAGTAAGAAGCAAATTACACACCTAATAGTATGATCCAAGGATGGCTCTGTTAGGAAGTGTCTAATTACAAAGATGCAGGTTGACAGTAAGAGAACTACAAGATATGGTATAAGACTCAGGATCTAGCATGTGTAAGATTATTACTAGACCTTATCTGAAAAGATGAACAAAGGAGAATGTAAGTGAAACCCAATGGGGCTACAAACTGCAGCTCATGGTACCTTATGAACAGCAGTGGCCTTGATATAGCGAGCAAGTCCATCAAAAAAAACACAAGAAAGCCAAACAAGCATGAACAAATAAAGCTTTATTGAAGCCGACTGATGGATCATCTCTAAACTGTGCCGCTCTGGGCCTCACCTTTGGTTTTAGTACATTTCAAGTTTCCATAGTAATCATTACTTCATTTTCAGAACTCTCACCAGAATGTCACATAATTAGCACAGTTTACCTTTTTCCCAGAAGGTCAGACAACCAAATTCCAATGATCATAGTGAATTAGCCTTTAACCTACCTCCCAATTTGCTCTGTTTGTTCTGTTCCAAATTTATGGCTTTGCTCTGCTTTTAAGCAAGTTGATAAGGAGCTAGGGTGTGGGGGTGTCAACTACAGCTTAAGTGAACTTTAAGTGACCTCTCTTACTATGAAGTTACAACCAGAAAAATTGAGGTTTCTCTTGCCCTATCAGCCTTTGGTCAGGAGATAAAGAGCAGAGTCAAACATGCTGAGTGGGAACCATTCTGTTCGAAGGCTACCCATTGGTCAAACCATTGGCCAAGACATCTAGAATCAGAGGAAATGGGAGCTATGGACATAGACCCCATTAATCAGTTTCTGGAGTGGGGAAGGACAGTGAGAATTTAAAGGCAAAAGAAACACATTTCATAAAGCAGTGTCTTAGTTACTTTTTCTCATTCCTGAGACAAAATATCTTATACCCAAAGTTAAAGGAGGAAAAGTTTACTGTAGCTCACTGTCTGTGGAGTTTTCAGAACATAGCTGGCTAGCTCAAAGGCAGGGTGGCCTGGCAAAGGAGGAAAAAGTACACAGCAGGTACCAAGACAGCAGGCAGCAAAGTAGAAAAGCAAAGAGCAGCCACAGCAGCCCTCTTTCTGTCCAGAGTACACACCCTTAGAGCAGGTGGCATTCACATTCAGGATGGCATTCACATTCTTCCCATTATCTACAGTCAGGAGTATACCAAACGAATCAGTGGAGTAACTTCATAATCACACACTCTTACACCCACACTCTAGGTTAAGTCCCCTCTGAAGAACCTCACCTGTGACCACATGAGATTTTGGGGGGAAATCTAGACACAAGTCATAACATTCTTCCTCTGGCACCCCAAAGACTCATGCACATTCCTTTGAGCAAAAGGCACTTAGTCCATTTCCAAGAGTTACCAAAGTCCTAACAGTTTTGGTGTTACTGAGAAGTCCAAGTTCAAAAACTCCTCTGAGATCTAAGGCAACTCTTGGTTGCAAGCCCCTGTACAAGCGAAAAGAAAGTTAAACACTTCCAACCTACAGTTGCACAAGATAGACATTTCCATTCCAAGAGGTACAGAGAGGGGGATAGGGCAGAATGAGGGGAACAAAGCAAAACAAAACTCAAGCGGGGCAAATATTAAATCCTTTAGTTCCACGTCCAATATCCCCAGAAATCTGTGGCAAATTATGAACTCTGAAGGGCTTGGGTGGCTCTGCTTCTGTGGCACTTCTAGTGGTGTTGTTCCCATGGCTCCTCTCTTTGGCTTGCTTTGCTCACTCCTTGAAGCTTTCCTCAGACAATCCATGCTCCTAGATTTCCCAACCTTTTGAGGTTTCCACTGCACTTGCAGCTGAACACTCACACTGCCATCCATTTCCCTCTCAAAGGTGCACTACCTGCTCTCCCAGGCCTTCTTAAATCTGAGTGGAAGCCTTCCTGATACCACAGTTCTTCCATTCTACATGCACCCAAAACCAGCACCACATGGATGATGCCAAGGTCTGTTGCCATCTGGAGTACTAGTTACACTTCCGTCTCTCTTGGTTGTAGGGTCAAGTGATTGGATTGCTGAACACTTTGATCCCAATCCTAAAGAATATATTTTCGAGGCCACTGTAACATGGTGCTCTGGTGGTCTCTTCTCAGAACAAAGTCTTTCACCTTTGCAATTTTGAGGTTGCAAATGGTGGAGACCTGATGGTTCTTGTGATATCCTCAGACCATCTTTTCTATGGTCCTTTTCTGTCTCAGTAACCAAGTTTTCATCTGTTCTGTATTTGAAGTCCACAACTTTACTTTTTGGCCAAACTCAAAACATATTAAATGATTAATCTGGGTTCTTTGCTCTTGATTCTCAACATAGAATTGGCTAAAGTCCCTAAGAGTCACCATGCCATCACCTCAACGTTAGACTGTTTCAAAATTTCTTCTGCAAGATTAACTAATCTGATACTCTTAATCTCAGTCTCAGACAAAGTCTCAGGACACAAGCAAAATGCAGACAAACTATTTGACAAGGAGTAACACACATTTTCTTGAGTTCAACAGATAATGCAATCCTTCCCAGCAGAAATCTTCTGAGCCCCATCTTTACCAGCAGCATTTTTGTCATAGTTGTGGTCTTTTAAACTCCAACCCGAGTCTCCCATCAAGTACAGCATAAGGCATCCCAGGGCTGCTTCTTCAGCAAGCACCCTAAGTACTTCCAAAACTCTTCCCACAAGCAAGTTCCAAAGGTTCCTGAGCCATATGATCAGGTAGAGGTACCACAATGACCCCACTCTTGGTACCAAATGCTATATCAGTCAGTACTTACTAGAGAAATAGATTTAATACAAGATGTTCAAATATATAAGAATTTATAAGACTGTCTTACAATGGCCATCCACAGAGTCAGATGTGGAAAAGTGTAAACAATCTGTGCACTGGAATCCAAAAGATCCAGTCAAAATCCTATATATGTCTGTATCAGGAACCTTTGGCTTTACCCTCACAGCTTCATGCACTGCCCTTTCAGGGGCACACTGCCTGGCCTCCCAGGCCTTCTGAAATCAGGGTGGAAGCCTTTTTAATCCTGTAACTCTTGCCTTCTGCATGCACTTAAAACCAGCACCACTTGAATGATGCCAAGGTCTGCTGCCAACTGGAACAGTAGCCAGGCTTTCCCCTTTGTTGGCTGTAGGGGTTGAGTGCCTGAATGACTGGGCACAGTCAATCCAGTTCTGAGGAAGAAATTCTCTATGCTGCCACATTTCTGGAACTTGGTGTGGCTGCTGCCATTCTGGATCATGATACTCTGTGGCTTTCTCCTCAAAGTAAAGTCTCAATTTTGCAGTTTTGAGGCTGCAAAGGTTGGAGAGTTGTTGCTTTTTGTGATGCACTCAGGCCACTTATATTCTCCTGTGCCTAGTCAGCAATCGAGATCTCAACTGTACCTTTGCAGTCCACAGCTTTACTGGAGCTTCTTTCTGGTCAAACTCACAGTGTTTTAAATCATCCTCCTAGGCTCTTTGCTCTTGATTCTCAACCTTAGTCTGGTTAAAAGCCCCCAACAATAACCATGTGACTGTGTCTATGTTTGGAATGTCTTCTGCCACATTAATTAGTCCACCACCCTCAATCTTAGTCTCAGGAAAAGTCTCTGGACATGAGCAAAACAGACAAACTTTCTGCCAAGCTGTAACACACATTATCTGGAGTCCAACTACCAGTGCAGTCTTTCCCAGCAGAAACCCCCCAAGCCTAGTCTTTACCTGCAGAATTTCTATCAGCCTTCTGGTCTTCTGACCAGAATCTCCCATACAGAACAGCTCGCGGTGTTCCAGCTCTGCTGGTTTAGGCAACATCTCCAAACCTTTCCAAACTCTTCCCACAAGCCATTCCCAAAGACTTGTGAACCATAGTCAGATATAGTCACAGCAATGACCCCACTTCTCTAGTATCAAATTCTGTATTGGCTTCTGAAACAAATACCCAGTGTCAAAAATTAAGGAAGGAAAGGTTTATTTAGTTCACAGCTCATGGAGGTTTTGGTCCTCAATCAGCTGGCTCCAAGGCAGGGTGGAATGGCACAGGGGCAACAGCTCAAGGCAGCAGAAGGAAGCAAAAGCCACAAGAGCAAAAAGGGGTAGGCAAGCCTCTTTTCCTCCCTTATATTGTATGTAGGCTACCACCCCCTAGGACAGGTGTAACACTCACACCATTTCCCAGCCCTCTTCTTGCACAGGTTGAAGATGTTTCAAAGTGAGGATCCTGGCCCCTTGCTGAGCTGCTTAGTTAAATTTCTAAACTTCTCAAGTTGGCACAAGGTATCATCCATTACACCATTCTACAGGGAATATTTTTCCATCTCTTATTTCCTCTAACAGCTGGTAATTTCTTCATGGAGCCATTTCTATCTTCCTTAAGTAGATTGGTTTGACCCTTCTCTGTGGTTCCATATATATTTATACATAACTCACTTTAAAATTATCATAGTTATACTTTTCTGTTTAATTATCTGCTTTCAGATGTAACTATGAGGTCCTTGAAGACAATATAGTCTGAATACAGTGGGCATACTAGATGCTCAACACAACTCCAACTAAGAGGGTAATAACAACTGTCTCTATCCCTATAACACTGCATTGAAGATTTGTGGGAGAGTAGACATACTGAGATATTCTTTTGTAAGTTAAAAGTATATCATGCTAAAGAACCATGCTCACTGAATTGGGTACTAATACTGCAGCCCAAATTTGAGAAACCAGTTTTATTCTGTAAAACACAGCAGTGCAAATGCCATAAAAATAAACTTTCATCACGTTTATTAATAGTTTGGTTAATGGTATGGAGAAAGAAAGCTATTTTGGAAATGATTTGGGGAATATAATGACGTCCTTGTCTCTGGAAAATTACACAGGATTGAATGGCTAAATATTCTGCAGAGATGAGGTTAAGGATGAATCAGATTCCTTTAATTAAACATTGATTAAAGTTTGTAAAAAGAAACAGAATAAAAATCCTGTTGTTTAATGCTAGATAATTTGTAAAGTATGGGTATCAGAGTGTAGAGCAAAGGCTTTGGCCTCCTACAGATCTCGTTGCCAGTTCTAGAATTCTGCTTGCTAAAAGATGACCTTGGACAACTACTGAAGACCCTTCCTCACTCGCACAAGGGTGACAACAACACTTACTCTGCAGACTGTTGAGATAACTTACTGATGTGAATTTCTGAGTGGGGCATGACACAACCCAACCTTTAGAATATATTCGCTGGTATAATGAAAATGATGAAGAAATGATTCAGGCCTAGGCTTAGAAGTTAAATTAACATACTTTTAAGGTCTTTCTGCAGGCCACATTTCTATGGTAATGATTAATCATATGGCACAGAAAGAAAGAAAAGTAAAAGGAAAAACCATCATACTTTGTCACAATAACATGTGATATATACATTATCATTGGCAGCCATTTCAGCTCTGCTGCAAAGTTTGGTGAGATTTTTTAGCCGTGTCCCCTCCCTCTTTCCTGTTTTATTTGGCACTGCTTTTGTGAAAAGGAAAAGCCTGGTTGTGTTGATGATTTCTTATGGCTTCCAAATCAGAACAGGCTTCCAGAGACTGGAGTAAGTTCTCCCTTGAGGTGAACTGACTCTCTGGCTGCCTGTTCCAGAGGGCTGAGACCTGTACGTCTGGGTTTGGAGAGTTGTGGCACTCAGTCACTGCCAAGGCTGGCAGACCTTTAGAATGGCATCTGGTGACCTTTCACGGAGTCCTCTGGGTCCTCCATCTGAGATGCTTGCTCTTGGCAGGAGTATGATCCGTGTCAAATGGGAGGGCTGGCAAGATGAGGTCACATGGGGGGGGATAGGACCATGGTCCCTTCACAGCCTTGGGCTGAGGATGCTATCTCACACTGACCCTGAGCTCTACAAGAGAGCTGGCTTGCAGCATGAGCCCCATGTGAGAGTTATAATTGGATAGTTCCCCTCGCTTATTGTCAGTACCCCAGTGATCCCATAATTGCTCTGGTTCCTGGATGACACTAAACTCTCATGGCTCCCAGAGCAGCTGCTAAGGTCAGAAGTACACACGTGGAAGCCAGCTGTCTCTCCTTTTCAAGACACTATTGATGGCATTTCCCCTCTTTCTTTTGAAATGGCAAATTTCTATCTCCAGTAGTATAGGTAGCTTATATAGGATCCTGGAAGAAAGCTGTACATCTGTGAGCAAGATAACAATTGTGTGTTGAGGAATTATTTGTGCTAATTGCAGACACATGCCATTTATCAGCTAGAGAGTCATTTTCATGTTAATTTTTAAAGTGCTATTTATTTTTAATAGATTTTTCTTGAAACAGATTTAACAGGTTATTTTTATTTTTGTCATATTCTGTGGCTACTTTAAAAGATAGATAAGCTTGGAACTAAGCTTGGAACTTCTCAGCAGTTCGGACCTGAGACTGCCCTGGAAAGGATTCTGAAAATGGGATCACTACAGACAGAAGGGTTAACTCTCTTCCCTAGGACCATTTCTTTTTCCTTCTAATTGTGCATTTCCTGGTTGGCAATGTGCTCTTCACAAATTCCTAAAATATACTTGCTCATTCCCCCAACTCTATTGGCAATGGGGTCTGAGATTGAACCATCAAGTAGATATAGGTTTAAGTCTTAAATCCATTACAGAAAAGCCAGTAGGAATAAACAAGTCAGATGAATTATCTGAACCTTAATTTCTTCTTTCTATAATGAAAATATGAGTACCTATTGATAGTTGATTTGAAAATAAAATTAAGGTATAAATGGCCATATTGTGATTCTCATGTAATTTAATATTCAGTAATGCAATTATTTTTGTTGCCATTGCAGAGCATAGATATTTCTTTCTTATGAACTCCAAATAGTACTAATTTTTTGTTACATTCATTTGACATGTGTTTGTATGGTATGTTTATGTTATTTTCTTAAATTTTAGAACAATTCTTTTAACATTTTAGAAAACTGTATCTTTATTTAGGTAAAAGTGCACATGTCAGAAGTCTGTCACTCACTGAATGCTTGAACACCCAGATCAAAGAACAGAGTTGAACAGCACCGGGAAGCCTCCCATAATCCCTTCTGCCCTTTATACCTCCCTGAAGGACTATCACTGTCCCCATGTCTAGTATCAATTCTATACTTGTTCTTAATTTTATTGTTGGTGCTCTTTGTGTACAACCAAATAAAGTCTAAGAAGTTTAAATTTCTTGAGGCCAGGGAACTAATACCTCTTCTCACTTTCAGACCTTTCTGCACATTTTTTTCATTATTGGGGATTAACCCAGGACTTTCACATTGAGCTATATCCTCAGCCCTATTTAAATATTTTATTTAAAAATTAAAAAACTGACAAAACAACAATGAAGACAAAATCAAAACAACACAAAAACAACAAAGATGAAACATGACCTCCAGACAAAATGATAGAAATTTGCAATGGTTGCTAAATTACATACTGTTATCTTCAAAAAAGTTGGTCAGTCCATTAAACATAGAAATATTATTTTGAGACAGAGTCACACTAAGTTTCCCAGACTGGACTCCAACTTGGGATCCTTCTGCCTTAGTCTCCCAGTATATGGGGACTGAAGGTGTGAGCCACTGAGCAGGATTAGCATTTCAATGTGTCCCATAGGATCTTTAAACAATAACAACAAATGCCCATTTAAATCCCTCCTTGCACGCTCAAGTTCCTGTTGTCCCCTCTGTAGCCCTCTTCTTGACCCCTCTTCAGCACTCTTCAGGCTAGTACTCAGCCCCATGATCTCATTGAAGTTCCCCTTGCCAAGACTCCTGACAATTTCCTTGTAGCTAAGGCAAACAGAAGCTTCCCAAGCCTCCTTTGTCAGCAGCCTTTGAAACTGAGGTCAGTGACAAAGAAGGCTCTCAGCCTCCCGACCCCAGGCTCCTGGTGTCCCTCTCACTGGGAGTTTCTTCCTAACTTTCTGCAGGGCTGTACTTCCTCCTGTAAATGTAGGCATACATCAGAGACTTTCTCAGGTCTTCTTTTTTTCTCAGGCTACTACTACTACAAAAGGCTGACTATAAACAATATACACACAGTCCAACCATTGCTTGTAGTTTGACCTCATTTGAATCAACAAGCTCTGGAGCAATTATTTTATGTTCAGAGTAATATGTCAAGCTTTAAAATGGATCTTTTCCATCATATCAATAATTCCTACTGGAGTATATGGAGTGCCTTTTGAATTCAAGGCATAATTACTTTGAAATTCATTTTTTCTGATTATAAGATATTTTTTCTCATATAGTAAACTTAGAGTAATATTATGGAATATTATATGAAAAAAGCATGCTTTCCTGTGGTCTCTTCTCTTGCCCCCTGGGGAGAAACAGGTATGTGTCTCCTGACTGTCAGGACAGAGTGCCATGCACTTGGTCATACAAGATGCAGGAGGTGTTCTTAAAGCTGTTCTATCTCATCAAATGTTTCAGTTATCTGAAACTTAGTATGTTTTATGAGGTTACCGACCTCAGGGATTGACTATATGTCTTATGCGGCCATTACTATTTGGGTTTCTTATTTTCAAAGAAATTTTCTATATTTGAAATGATGCCTTGTTATAGTTTTGATTTATAAATCTTAGTTATTAAACAGGGCTGATCTTTGGTTAATTTTGTTTATCATCTATATTTTTAATATTCCTACAGTAATTTCTTTGGTTCCTTTGCTTAATATTAAATGTAACTGGAGGCATGCTGAGGGCAAAAGCCATCTTGAGCTCAGGAACCTGAGGAGACTGCACAGCTGGGCCTGGTGAGCCCTTTGACTTTCTTCCTTCTCCAAATGCTATGGCTAAAATACCTGTTACATTTATAAATAGAAATGTGATAACCTTGAGTGTTTCTTTTTTCACACTGTACACTACCCACAGTAAGAGCTTTAGAGCAAATGGAATGACTGTGTTTACGAGTACTGGGAAGAGTAGAGGCAGAATAAGCCCCACAAACATAACACCATGGTCTGTCTGCAACAGATGACAGATAACCAGCATTGCTCAGTGCTGCAACTCCATGTTCACGCAGCCACACCAGCACTGTCTGCATCTTGCATGACGAAGTGCACGGCACTCTGTCCTGACAGTCAGGAGATACATACCTGTTTTTCCCCAGGGGGCAAGAGAAGAGACCACAGGAAAGCATGCCAACAGCATTGAAGAAACCGATGATGGGCACTGAAGGGCAGGCGAGAAGCAATCTACCAGCTCCTCTTGAGGCCTCTGCCTAGCACACCAGCAACCTCCCAGGTGATGGTGAACAGCAAGGCAGCAAGCATACAGACAGCACTTACCAAAAGGCACCTAGCAGCTCCCAGCAGGGGCACTCAGCAGTGCATATGTGGACAGCAGATTGAGTAACAAAAATATGGCACCTTCTTGTTAACTTATTAGGAAAATACAGATTATAACAGGCTCACATGAGCATGAACATGTACAAATGGAAACCAATATACTCTGCGTGAAATAGGAATTAGAAACAATTTTTTTCCAATCTGAAAATAAATTCCAAAGTCATTTTGTCAATTGCATCCTTGTTGACCAGTAATGGAGTTGTTCAACTATGCTGCCTGTGGTTAATTCAATACTCAGCAATAAATACAGTGATTGGGTGTCACTAACCACACAAAGTTCAGTCCTGCAGGAGATGCTGTCTGCTTTCACACTGCAGGAGGAGGTCATTTATTTTCAAAGTCAAATGCAGCCATGCCTAAATGTAAGAAAATTACAGGCCGCAAACTGTCTTAATAAAAATATATATTACTACACTCTGTTAACAATCAATCAAACAATCCACAACAAAGTTACTTGATAATGAGGAATCTCAATGATTAGTAATTTCTAACTAAAAAGTAAGTATAGCAGCAATCGAAAATTGGATCTAAATCAAGACAAAACTAATGATTCATGGATAATAAAGTATTATTTCCAAAAATTGCTGAAATTGTAATTAAACAGATACATAGAGTAGAAGTTGGGCAGTGCTGCCAAGCATTAAGTGACAGCCAAGTATTTTAGTAGAATACTAATGAGAGGCTACAGCAAACCCAAGCACAACTATTTTTAATTTGTAATTTCTATAGCCCTTTTAAAATCACTGCAATGTTAGCTAGTCTTCAGTCATCTGAGAAAACAAATGCCTATAAATCTGTGATCTTTTGCTCCTAAGAACCATGCAAAGGGTTATGAGTTTGGAATAGATGTTGCCCACCAATGAACTTCAAATTATGCTTGGCAAGGTCGAGTTGAACACTGACGTCCACTTATAAAAGTGACTTCCCCAACCTAGGTGGAGTTCAGTTCTCCTAGCGTCTATTTAATGGAGTTTGGGGTTTTTTGTTTGTTTCTTTGTTTGGTCTTTTTTTTTTTTTGCTTTCCCAAGATTGGTCCTTGAATTTAGGGCTTCCCTCAAGGAGGAGGTAACAAATCTGCAGGGGGAAAATAACCTAGTATGGACTTCCAAAGACCTCTGAATTTTACCTAATTTTGACTCTGGCATTGATGTGTTTCTTATTGCTTTTGTTGCTCTCCAAAGATGACCTTGGTAATCACTCTTACAGTTATAAGACACCTTATTACTGACATTGATTTCTGGTAAACTGTATTATTTGTTGGTTGGAATTAACCCTAGAGTTTGGTGCCACTGTAATTTCTATCACCATAATATAGATGATAAAACTGAAACTTGGAAACGTTTAAGTCCCTTGTAAGTGTGCAGAGAAGATGTTTGCCAAGGTTAACCTTTTGGTTTTGTGCACTCTGTCTCTCTTCTTCTCACTTAAATTGTAATAGACCTTTCTAATTATGAAATATTACAAAATCATGTATGAATTTTGGAAAACTAAAAGAATATACATAAGAAGACAAGAAAAAAAGAAAACTTCTTTTGCTGCCTTCTTCCATGCATAGATACAGAATGAGAATTATTATGTATACATTTTTGGTTTATTCTGTGTCAAGAATTCTCTGCTCGGCATGAAAAATATTCACTCCGTGCATCATCCTTAATGGCTCTGCGAGACTAATATTCAGAACTAACACTTAACATTTACTATGCACCAGTCTTTACACGATTAGCTGATTTACTATTCCCAAGCACTGCATGAGGAGGAGCTCTTATTATGTTCAATTCCTGGATAAGGAAACTGAGAAATCAAAGAAGTCAATTGCCTCACCAAGGTCATAAGGCTGAAAAGTAACAAAGCCACAATTCAATTCCAGGTTCTAGGTCCTGAATCACCCAATTGCATTTGTCCCTTCATGTGGATATTACATGGCTCATTTAATAAATCCTTTATGGATGTTTAAGTCAATCAGTTTCTTGATACACCTTCTAATAGATCCAGTTGCCCGTGCAGATGGCCTTATGAGGGCTCCAGTGTCCACGTGGGCAGTTCTTGCACCTGAGTTCTTTGCTGGCTCTGTGAACCAGATGTGAGGGGCCCCTCCTCTCACACATGCACCAGGGTTTTGTGGAAGCTCAGCAGAGTTAACACTCAGCTACCAAGCACAAGAAGACCTCATGGGAGCTGTGGGGAGGATAATTGTCTCTGTCTGCCAGACAAGCACGTAATGCCACCTGCCAGAAGGCAGCCACAGTGCCTGGGCCAGAGCCCCTCATTACCATCTGACTAAGTGGCAAGTGGAATCCTGCTGCAGTCCCAGGAACTAAGCAACTGAATTCCTTCTAGATCCTCATCACTCATACATGGATGAAAATAAGTTTCTCTGCCTGGGACCTAACAGGCAGTCTGGACTGGGTGAATTCACTCCAAAAGAGAAGTTACTGCTAAAGACCGAGCTCAGGAGTTAGGACTAGCAAGTGCTAAATAAAAGACTGAATTCAAAGAGTTATTTGTAGAGGTAAGGAAAGCTGAAAATATTAAGAGAATCCATTGTTCCACATACTTAAGAACAGTGGGACATCTTACCAAGTTAACAAGTGGAAACCTTCATTTCACAAATAACAAATGAGAGGCCTAGAGAACTTACATGATTTTCCCAATGTCACATGAGAAGGGAGCTTGCTTCTCTGCCCATCAGCCCTATGAATTTTTCCTCTAAATTCTGCTTCTTGTGGGTAAGTCTTTGAAAAATAGTACAGTATTATGTAGGTATATAATATAACATGTGTATATTTTTCCTCAGGAATTTTAACTCTGCCTTCTCTCCGAAAAGTTAAAAAGAATGTATGTTCCTCTCAATAAACTAATAGCAATTAGTTGTACAATTATCCTAGCTATCTTGTATTTGTGTGTGTGTGTGTGTGTGTGTGTGTGTGTGTGTGTGTGTGTGTGTATTTCCTTCTTTCCCTTTTTCTGTTTTCCTTCATTCCAGTTTTCTTTCATTTTGAGCAGTTTCTTCCCCTTTCACAATATCTATTGTACCTTTCATATCTTATTTACTCTTTCAGGTTATTACACTAGGCGGACAATACAGTGTTTACACATGTGGATCTGGTTTATTTCACTTATAAGCATGGTCTCTAATGTTTAAATTTTTGAACAATTTTGCCTGCTTATATCTGGTAATCTGAAGAGCTACTCTGAAGACTGTTGTCTTCATATATACCTATTATATATGCAATATAACAACCATTATTGAATTTGTATCATCTTATTTTTTGAAATTCTATACCATTTCTAATGTTTTTTATTATTTTTATTCTTTTTAAAATAAAAAGAATGTATGGCTAGCAACAAACTCAGTAATGGTTTCAAAAATAAAATTAAAGTGTCCATTTTACACCTGGTAACATGAAAATAAAAGTGCAAGTTTTTTCAATTTAATAATTATCAGAGCTAGTGGTAGGGTGTGCTTTCCAAAGCCCCTTTGCTTGTGTTTTCTTGCTCATTCTTCACAATAGCAAGAAGCACATGGTGCTACCCTAATTGTGTGGATGAATAGAAGGATGTCAAGGACGTCCTATTTGGGTATGTATTCACAGCTCACATGCAACATATTGAAAACAGAGCCTTTCACCCCATTCTACTACTGTTTTCTGTGTCTCACAGAATGATCCCTCCATTCTTCCATTTTTATGAGCTAGGACCTTGGACAAGCTTTCCTCCTCTCTTTGTAGCTCTGATAGCCAAACAATTATGGAATCTTTTAAGTTATTCCTCCTTCAGCTCTCTTAAATTATCTTCTTTTATTTCTTCTGTTTTAACCCTCATCAGACCACCATTCTATCACCATAGAGATTTTAGTGATCTTCAGACTGGCTTTCCTATCTCTATACTTCCTTCTTTGTATTGGCCAGCTGTTGTAATAAATGCTATTATGTAAACTGTCCAGTACTCAGCAGTTCATAACAATGATCAAGTGTATGCAGGTCCACAGGAGGGAGCCAAGGCAGCTTTTACAGCTCTCTGTTGGATTTGGCTGAGCGTGGCTCTAAACTGTAGCTTTGGTTGAGGTCTGTTCTGATTTTCTTACTCAGAATCCAGCTGGCTCCTCAAGGCAGGTTCTTCCTGGGGTGATTAAAGAGAACAATATGAGTATATTTTAAGCCTTTGACTGTGCTGCACTCACTAAAATCTGACAGGATAAAGCAATCTGTGTGGCCAGGCATGATACCAGTGCATCTGGGATAGAGACATTGCCTTTCTTAGGAAGAATTTTGAAACCACTGATGGAGTTTTCTGCTACTTAAAACACTGAAGAGCTACTGTTAAATCCCCACTGGCTAGCATAAAATTCAAATGCTCTGACATGCCCTCCCAGCTCAATTCTATCTATTCTATTCACTTCTCACCCATCCCTCAAGAAGATTTCTGTTCCCTTTTGTCTTCTACCCATTACCTGTACTATTCCTTTTCTCTAAAATTCTCTTTCCTTTACCTTTACTTAACTAATTTCCAGTTATATGAAGGTCTCAACTTAGAAATCAGCTCTACCAATAAGTGTTAATTTTTGATTCCCAAGACTCAGATAAGTACCTTTCCTAATGTGTTTCCAAATGTATCTGCAAATACCTTGTAGTTGATATTTTCATGCTATTAAAATAGGGTGCTTTATTGCCTGTCTCCTTCCACAAATCTGAGAATAAAAATTATGGCTTGATTTTTTTGGTTTCCAAAATATTTCTCTCTGTGTATTAACCCAAAGTCAACATCTAGTTCAATGGGAGATTATTAGAGGCTTTCCCATTACAACCTGGAAGTCAAGTATGCTAACTTGACTAGTTTCTAGTTTTAGGCTGAAGATATTAGTCACACAATTGAACAAGATAGAAATTATAGATATAGTACTTCAAAAGGAAGGAATTAAATTGCTTAGTCAGCTTCAGAAAGATTATACATCCAAAATCTCAGCGAATGGAAAGGCTACTAAAAAAATAAATTTGGCAAACCAGACATTAATACATCAATAGCAAAAATCAATGCCTGTTTACATATGAACAAAGTATAGTTAAATAATAAAATAGAAGAGAAAGTAGAAAATAAGTTCATAACTAAATTAACCAAACAAATGAATCACACTCCAAGGCATAAGCATTACAAGAAACATCTCATCTTTTTCAAGAAAAATGAAGAAGCCATCTTTTTAATAGAAATAGCACTGCCCCACTGTCACTCTTCTCTGAGGTAGCTTATAAATTGTATGCAATTCCAACAAAAGGAGTAATAGATTTTAGTTTTGCTTTAGATTATAAATTACAATGTTTAGATTATACAATTATAATATTTTGAACATTGATTATAAAATTAATTTGGAAAAATAATTAAGAGTAGTTAAGAAATGAAGAGTAAGGTATAGGTTAAGGCACTATTACAAGATACTAGCACATAAAGTTTCTGTGTTTAAAATAGAGTGCCTTGGACACAAACATAAAAGACCAGTGAAACTGAAGAGCAAAATCCAAAAATGTAGTATATCACAGTTTTGTTTATGATAACATTTGTACCACAAATGAGTAGGGAAAAGACAGACTTTTAAACCAGTGATGCTAGAACTATTGAATAAGTACAGAGATATTTTAAGTTGGGTCTATTCTTCCTGTGCCACACATGGTGCAGATCATGATATATTCCAAGTGGATCCAAAATTTAAGGGTAAAAAACTGAAACTACACAGATAGTACAAGTATACATGAGTAGTTTCTTCTCTCAACTAATATATGGGAAAATATCTTTAACTATCACTCAAAATGCCCATTTAATAAGAAAAAGAATGATAACTTTTGTTATATATATATTACCAGAACCCAAAATCAGAGTACATAAATATTTGACAAGTTGTGAGGAAATCTGCAATTTATATCATAAAAAATATACCTTTAAACTGACATGAAGCAAAGTCTCTTCGGGCTGTTATGTCACCTAAATACTACATTGTGATTCAAGTAAACCAGAGGAGAAAACCTGACTACCAGAGAGTTACAGGTGCCCTGGAAACTCCCAGGGTCAGGAGCTCCGAGGCTCTGTATCAGAGTTTTCAATTTTATTTTTATTTTATTTTATTTTTTTATTTTAGAAACATAAAAGTACAAAAACCTATTGACAAACAGACATCCATTATCATAGAAAATATTACAATCACAACTAATCTATAGACAAGGTGATATGGTCTCAACAATTGTTGTTGCTTTATCCATTGATATCTTCGAATTGTAGATGTATGGACCCATATACAGACATGCAAATTTAGTCAGACAGTTGATCCTCTCAACAACAGAAAGAAAAAAAAAAAAAAACACAAGAACCGAAAATCCAAAGACAAGAAAGAAAACAGGCATACATCAACAACAGCAACAACATCAACAACAGGAAAGGAGAAAAGAAAAAGACAAAAATGTATGTATGTATGTATATAGGAATATACATGAATATACATATGTGCAGGAGGGCTAACATGGTTCTACTATTGTATTATATCACTTAATGCTAAGCAATAATCGATGACAGGATATTAGATTAATAGTGTATATCTGTATGTGTTAGCCTGAACACACACTTCGAAGATATCAATATGTAAAGCAGCAACAAGCGGTGTTTTTTTTCTGTTGTTGTT